>JAPYZN010003590.1:0-18485 GCA_030522865.1 Psyttalia lounsburyi | reverse complement strand
GCTCCGTAATTTCTACGGAGCGTTCCGTAATTTCTACGGAGCGTTCCGTAATTTTTACGGAGCGTTCCTGAAAATCTCCGCCAGACAGCTGACCTTGACATGTCGGGCGGATGAGTAATTTTTACGGAACAGAGCGTAGAATTTACGTGAAAATTGGGCACTTTCTATGAAATTTCAACTTCACTCCCAGATTACGTGACTTGTTCCGTAATTTTTCTTGATTTTTTTTTCTCCGTGTAGTATTAAAGTGTGTTTATTGTTAATTTCTCAGCGCCTCCAATAGAAAGAGAATTCTATTTCTATCCGTTCTCTAACATATTGACAAATTGATGGATTGTCTTTCCAGAGTAATTCTCACCAGCTGATAATTGTTATTCCCCAACGTGCAATCATTTTTAATTGACGAATTTCCACTCGACCCTCGTTTTACTGAATTAACAATACATCAGTAGCAAACTCAACTTCATGTTAAAATTTCATAATTCATCGTCCAGACGCTCAATTACTCTCACCTGAATGAATGATGGTGAAATTGAATTCGTTCGTCATAACAAAAACTCGACAATTCTCACCCGATGGTTCAATTATTTCTCCATGGAGACAACAAGAATCATTGAATCATGAAGCTTGCATTGAAGTGTCTTTACACTTTCGATAAATACAACGAAAATGATAATTAAAGAAGAAATTCAATGAATGAACTTGAAATAATTAAAAATGTAGTAATTTATTAATAAATGAAATAATTCATTTTGATGAATTCATTATTGAAAATTATAATGAAATATTAGAGAAGTCCATTAAGAGTCGGTTAGCTCAGTCGGAAAGAACACCTGATGCATAATTGAAAAACTCGTTAGACTCAGAATTATATTTTTCATTTCAACGTAACCACCATTTTAATTTGTAAATACATATTAGAAAATCATTATTTAGTTGCACAATTCCCTAAATTTAAATCAAAGTCGTTTTGGGTTTCGAGTATTATGGCATTATCATAAGTAATTGGTGTGACGGGCGGTTGATGGACACATACCCCAGGGTATTTTTGCACCCCAAACTGTTATGTACGGGAGTTGGTGTGATACGTATATAGGGAAACGTCAAATCACTTTACAGACGTGTATATACCGTATATGAATTTGAATTCGAATGACAAGCGTTGCAAATTTTCCGTGATGGGTGTAACATTTCAATTGAACCGACGAAGTGGAAATAATAATGGAATTTGAGAAAAATAGAAGTTGATTTTTTTTTTAATCTCTTGCGATTAGGAAACTTGGATAAATCATTTTTCATCACGATTGGAGAGAATGAGAAATAATGTGCATAGTTTGAAACTAAATCTCAAAAAGGCAACATTAAATTTAACCTGGGTAGGAAAAAATCGTGACACTTCAAATTTTATTAAAAATTCCCGTCTGTTTCCTTAATTGTTGTCGCAATATTGGCCCAATGTTGCTGCAAGGTCGGCTCAATGTTGGCGTAACCTCGGCTCAATGTCGGCGATATAATTTAGAACGAACATTCCGAGCGCTAATTGGTTCCAAATAACTAGTTATTTTTTTTGTCATCATTAAAATATTCTATTTTGATAGGTGGTCTCAAAAATAATTTTCTAAACGCAAACAACCGGAAACTTCAGATTTAAGGATTCCACGGCTTCCATTCAGCGGCCAAATGAACGAATTCGTGAGAAAAGCTCATCGTCCTTCCACAGCCTAAATTGCAACGATGAATAAATTTGAAGGACGAGTCCAAGTGGGGGGACACGTCAAAACCGCCCCCCAGTCTTGTGAATACACACGAGACGTAAAGCGATACAGTATAAGCACTATGAGCGAAAATCCGAGGGGTGAAACCACCCGTAAAATCAAAACAGGAATGATGACGGCGGAAGCCAAGAGGGGAGGGGGCGGTGGGGCGAAGTCAAAGGGGATGAGAATGGGGTGAACCCAGGAAAGAGAAAGAGACAGAGAGAGGGAGGTTCGAGTCAGCCCGGTAGACGACTCCGTGACGCGATTATGCTAACGAAGTTATTCTATCGTGACGCTGTTTACAACTACGCGGACTTAATGCGAATTAAGAAGAGACACTGAACAATGGCGCCATATATACTTGGGGTATTTTGATGGTTTCGTGTCGTGGATTTCGGGATGAAGTTGAGGATGACGGAACCGTTTTGAAAATTATGCTATTATTGGTAAATGTTGATAATGCTACGTAGAGAGGGATGTCTAACATATAGTTGACAGAAAACTCGAGCGAATTTATTAGACAATTCTAATCATTTTGCTTTGTTCTTTCTATTAGTTTTTGGCCGTTTCCACGGAAATGTTCAGGGAAACATGTTATGTAGAAAAAGCCAATAGAATTATATTTATTTTGCTAACACATTTTCGACAGACTTGTCATGGCTGAACGTTTTTTGGGAAATGAATCTAGTGAATTAAGGGAAAATATGGTATTTTTTATTTTATTTTAATGGGTTTGTTGGATCCCGAGACTGTTCACAACTGACTCAAGGCCTTCAGCCATAGCAGATATATTTTACAATTTTTTTGAGACAAAGTTGGTGTTTTTTCTTTTTCAAACTTATAATATGAGGAAGTCTACAATAAAATCTAAGTTACATGGTATTCATTCATATTTCCGGCCTGTCGTTATGGAGTTTTTTACTCGCGTGGAGTTCGGTGAGCCGAGCCGTAGGCCAGGCGATATGATAGCTCAGGAATGATATTTTTCCGTAGTGATTTTCACTTTTCCGAGTTCGGGCAAGAACCCGTGCCAATCCTCGGTCGAGGAAAAGTGAAAATCACTGCGGAAAAAGAATTTTCTGTCGAGCTTAATGTTTCAAGGAATTGGATTACCGAAGAATTTGGATTTACCTTTAACATTTGAGTTTTTTTGCTGTACACAAATTTTTTGTGACTTACTTTTTGGCATGGGAATTGGTCTGATAATTCATTTAATGAATTCATTACCGGGTTGATATTGTCTGGGTTCATAAAGTCTGTCATTTAAGGGATCAAAAAGGTGATAATTTGAGTGATTTCGGACATTTTTCGAAGAGTTTTTTGCACTCCACTTTTGACCTTGCATGAAAGATATGGTACATATTCTATAATTGGTTTACATACTGCTTTGTAGAGAATATTCTATCAAATCTACATTGAACTTTTGTTTAAAATTAATAAAACGAATAACAAGAAACGTAAAACGAATAACAAGAAACGTAAACCGAAGATTTCAAGAAATAAATTCACTATTTGCTATGGAATCATCGGAACTTTATTATAAGGTCCATCAAAACTCTCTAAAAAACATATCACCGCCGAACGATAAGAATTCATTGCACAGTTTTTCAAAAGACAAATTAATCCCTATTTATCAGTGAAAAAATTCTTGTAGTGGGGGGTGAATAAATTACTCAGCTCACCCATTGGTAAATCGTTCTACTTCCCTCCTCAAACACCCAAAAATTCCCGACCCGTCAATTTACCAATGACCACGAAGAAAGGAATCGACGTTAACGTCAGATAGAGTCGAAAATTCGTACAAATAATTCTGTCAAAAGTGTCGACTTATTCACTCGACTGGGCACACATAAAAATCCCACGTAAACCCGATAGTCCATGACTTATATTCACACGTTGGAGCCATCTATTTCTCCATGAAATACGAAATTCTGTTAACCCTCAGAGTGTGAAGCCCTTTTATTTTTACTTTCACCCGTCATTTCCATTTTTCTGTTTCACAATTGTCGAGGAATACGGGGGAGTTATACTACTGCATCGATTATTCCACATCCGAGTTATATGTGCAGCCGTATTTCACTATTGGACGGAGTAAATTCTCAGGCATCACCACATCGACGGAATATTTATGCGAGTGGGTACTTGTGTAGTGGGGGTGGAGAGGGAATAAATAAATAAAATAAATGCAAAATGTATATCATAGAATCCAGAAAATAAAAAGTGGGAAAGTTTGCTGCAGTTTTTTTTTTCAGAGAAAGATTCTTTGGGAACTTTGCGAGTTGCGAGAAGTTTTGTTTCTGCTGGACTAGCAGGAAAACATTTATTATTGATATAAATAATGGTTAAATGATTTATAGAGTTGTAGAGATTTTTTAGAGAGTCTCAGATTTTTAGCGACGACCACGGATTTCATTTTATTTTTGAATAATTCTTCATTTTTACGTTGTATTGTTTTCTACAGATTAAAAAAAAATCTGTCATTCCAGTGACGACTTTTAAAAATTAGAAATTAAATAAGTGTTCAGTGGAAAAAAATACATTTGTCAGTATGGAATAATTTTGTACTTCAAGGGATTATTGTTAAATTGAATAATTCCTTCGGACGAATAATTGAATTTATTTAATTCACGAAACTCATTCAAATGAGCATGGAATTACACATTAGTATGGAATATATAAATTAAGTTAAGTAGATTTAAACCGTATTTCGGGAATTTTCATCCATCATTGGAACGGTGAGATCTTCACACCAATACTATCTTCATTTTCCTCAATAAATGACCGCTGTAGCGAGTGGAAGCGGGCTATAGATATCGAGAGTATAGTCATGATCAATAAATTGGAAACGGTGATAAGTGAGGCTTTCCGATTGCCACTCATTTTACAATGTTCAGGGACGGGTGGAACTGCTGATCTCCAATTCTCAGGATATAGATACATCTACGATTTCTCGATCGGGAGTAATTTAATTCCGTCTGAATTTAACACACGGATTACTCCTACTATACTCACCCAATTTAGGTAATTATCTAAAAAAAGTCAAATTTTTTTATCACTTTTCGACAATACACTCTATTTTTTAGGACTCTCTACTCAAACGTATATCAAAATACGGTATTAAATAAATGTAAAATTAATATAATTTAATCTTTGATTTCCGTTCCTAAATTTCATTAGCCCATTAATAATTTTCAAAAATGAATCCTAAAAAAGAACTAACAAGAAATAAATTTTGCAAGATGAGTTTTGCCTCTGAGACTCATCAAATATACTCGTAAAGTGTCGGGAGAATTCTCCGAAATGGGCAATAAAAAAAATTAATTATTAATACCGGAAGCAAATGTTTCCATCTGCATTCGAGCGGCTAATGAATATCTCGTCCCCATAGCCTACATGACAAGGACAGTTTCGGCGATGATCAAAGAGAGGAGAGATACGGTAGTCCATTGGAGATGCAGAGAGTGCCAACCACCAACTCCCTCGCTTCTGTACATTCTGCTCTGACGTTTTTCTGTCCTCCCGCAGATACAATCCTCGCATCGCCCTACGCGTGTGGAAACAAAAAGAGGGAGGATGGAGAGATGATGATAGTATTCTTCTAATTTGTTGGCGGTAAGTACTTTGTCGGCTAATCAATTGTCTCCGTGATTAACATACCATTGAGAGGATGGGAGCGACTATACGAGGGATATACGTCTTCGACGTGTGATCACGCACACACGATTGCGATTTATCGATTGATCGCGTGGAGAATATTAGCAGGGAAAAGAATTTTACAGTTAAAAATCTAGTAATTCCAATACTTATTTTTGGGAATCGGATCTGCCCTCCTCCTGGGCCAATTACACGGAGAGAAAAATTCAATAAAAATTACGTGTCAGTTACGTAATCTGCCAGTCGAAACAATATTCCGTAAAAATTACGGAACAGTGCCGTACTTTTTTACAGGACAAGTCCAGAAAAAAGTACGAAAATTTCGATAAAAAAGTACGTCACTGTTCCGTAATTTTTACGGAATATTGTTTTGACTCGCAGATTAAATTTTATTGAATTTTTCTCTCCGTGTAGAGTTCAGTAGAACACGAATGACGGGAAATACTTCGCAAATAAAAGTAGTAATAGTTCCCTGTAGCTTTTCATAATTCAGTGGTGCAGTGGTAAACAGAGATAAGCCCATTTTGTGTATTGCTCGTTTTCGCTGGATATCTCGGTATCTAAGGAAGGAGGAAAAATTTTGGTCCTAAGGTTTTTTACGGTTCTCATGTTGCTCTGCAAAAAAGATTCTAACAAAAAATTTCCTATCGTCCTTAGATTCCAAGATATCCACCGAAAACGACCAAAACTCGAAATGCACTTCCCGTCACCATTTCGCAACTGAATTTATCTCTAGCTTCGCAATTGTTTCTCTCACCAGAGAACTATCAAATATTATTTTGCGCAGGGAAAATAAAGTCAGGAATAAAATCAAAATGACCAGATCCCATAGCGAAAAATAAACCGTCGACTACCACTCGACCTTTAAAATTAATCGAACATTTTGCTCATGTTTTCCTGAGTATTAACGATTGAGTGGATGTTGTCTACGATTTTAATCTGGGAGACTTTTCCCTCTCCCTCTCGTTACAACGAAACAAAACTATTGGGAGATATTCGATAATTTTCGAGGTCTCATGGTATTATTACTGAAAAATTCAAAAAATGGTCTCTCAATATTTCTATTGAGATGTTCACTTTCTGGACATTTTTTGTCCTTAATATTCTATTTCTATTTAAATCAAAGATTTTTTTAAAGAAAAATGAGTCAAGGAACGGAAGTACATAATTTCTCAGTAGAAAGAGATTAACCACTCTTGAATTGAATTTTATTGATTTTTAGTAGACTAAAGATCACTTCGAAATTGATAGCAGTAAGACAATAGCCGGAGGAGATCGGGTATTTTTCAATAGAATTAGTCCGAAGCTAATGAATAAATCATTAATGAATAAATCATTCATTAATTAACTGAAGCTCCATTTTAGGCGACAAGTCAATTCAACACTTACTTTTCTCCGTCTCCAATAAAATTAACACTATTAATTACTCATTGTTTATGAATGCCAGCGCATCTCACTTTCCCACCGGAAACGAATGAAAAGTTCATTAGAGTTAGCCGAGAAATGTAAATTTAATTATAGCCAAACAGAGATAAAATTACCGCGCGAACCAAAAAAACCACCGAACAGTGAAAAAAACTCTAAAGCCGCGGGATCTGTTTCAGATTGCGCGTAAAAGGGAGGCGCCGACGCGTGACTCGACCGTAAGTTCCATCAGTGTCGAATTTTTTTTTGCGGGGACATTTGGAAATTCAAAGGTCACGCAGGAGAACAGAAATTATGAGACAAAAAGCCAACAGCGGATAAAAATGGAGTACATGGGTGAATAATTGAGTTATTCTCCCGTTTCTCTGGAGAAAGAAAAAAAAAACAAAATGAGGGAGCGAGACAATTTCCCAACAATAACGTCCCCGCAATTTTGAAAATTATAATTTTCGGATACAAGAGGTAGTTACCGTCACGTGTTCATTTAGCTTTCATTTTTCTTGTGGTGGGTAGCAAGGGGGAAGAGGCACTTGATACAATGGGACGGGAAATGCATGCGAGGGCCCACACGGTTAATCCATTACCCCCGGCAGCGAAAAGCCCCTTGGCTATATCACTGACGCCTACCAATTTGCTAACCATCAATTTTCAACCTCCGCCGGTACACCTCGCCCACACGTCGCGGATAAAGCTCACGCAGGCGCAATTGTAAGGCACGCACATGCAGCCAAAAAAATAGCTCATTTGAAGCGAACAAAAATCTTTATTTTAATTTTTACAATTGTTTGTCTCGATTTCAGCTATCCTTTTTTCCCACAACTTCGTCGTCTGTCTAAACCGCCTCCGGTTCCCCCGATTTCTTCAATTTTTCCGTGCTATCAATCCACGTAGTGATCGTGCTCAGCCCTGCTTAGGCTTCCAACGCTAAGCCTGCGTCCGATGCACTGCACTAAGCCCGTAATTCTTCATTTTTAATTTTTTTTTCTTACCAGAGATGGACGCGACCTACGCGTTCGTATGGTTTTTTATGTGGTGGTACAATGCCACTAATATCACTTTTTAGTCGCTTTGTTATTTTTATTTTCTATAAAGAATCGCGCAATTGACGCAATCACAATAATACTGTAATCAGTATTTTTATGTACGCATGATGTATATAAGAAAATCCAATGTAATACTCTTCACTCATTACGTATAGGTAAATTATATATATTCGATATCCGATAAACCGGTTACAAAAAATATTGCATTGTTTTTTTTTATCAAGAACTTCAAGAAATCAAATGTTAGAAATAGAGTTTTTGGTTTGTCTGATTTTTAAATATTGTTCAGAAATTGTTTTTTGAGTATTCTATTTGACTTTTCCCAACATCAATCGCTTTCAATTACCAATCACTCGATTATTCCAATTACCCAACTAATAAGTATTCTAAAATATGAAATTGAAAAAAATCGTTCGAATTTTTCGAAAATGTAACTTGATAAAAAAATTAGTGCGACCCTTAATAGTAAAATTCATTTTGCGATGAGTGAACGACAAAAAAGGATAATTAAGAGCAATATGTTGCCCTCGTCAAGCAAGAGCTCCGCGATCGCGAGGCGTGAAAAGATTTGTAGCTGTCTGAGTATTCGGATCGAAGGACGAAGTCACTCCGTCTTCCGAGATAATTTTGTGCCTCTTCAATTTTCCTTTTTTTTCAATTCCATCCCCCAAAGCAGTTTGTGACAAGTGACTCTTAACATGAAAGGTGGTAAAAGGGAACGCTGCACGTGCTTCAAAATTACGGAGGCTATTTGTCATCATCTGCTTTCGCACTTGTCTTAAGAAACTCAGGTTTACACTGAATGAAAAAATTACTTCCCCCCCACTGTTTTTCGAGATTTCTCAACTGGGAATTGGTATTACATACTTCCCAAACTCGAAAATTCGAAAATTGCTACGAAAAAATATCATGGCGGACGGAAGATTACGAGCTTTCTTTAGTCGTGTGGAGTTTGACAAGCCGAGCCGAAGGAGAGTATAGTATATTTCGTAACAAGTGAAAAAAAATGGTTTTTGGCGAGTGGGAGGTTTATATCTCTCGACGCGAAGCGGAGAGTGACTGAAAAGTTACTTTTCCGACACAGCGTGATGAAAAAAAATTTATAACGCCCGTCCGGTAATATACTAATTATGCCTCTAGGGACGAAAAATATCGTGTACCTTACGGCAGTAATTAGTAGATTCATACCGTGGTCAGTAAAGTAAGGAATGTCTCAGATCACATGTAATTGTCGGCCGAGGCGAAGCCGAGGTCAACAAACATGTTTCTTATTTACTGGCCAAGGTGTGTATACTATTTTTCTGCTCGACGTAGCCGGAAAGTGGCAACTTCGTTTAGCGCAGCGGCCCGAAAGTTGACGCTTTTCGGCCCGGAGGGTAGAAAGAGTGTTTTCTGACTCATGTGATTATATAACGTCACATTCGCCAAAAAATACTTTTTCTGCCTACATGGACCGAAAGTGAGCATTCTAACCCCGCTTCGCTCGGTTAAAAACGCTCACTTTTGCCCATTTCGGCAGAAAAATCGTATTCAACCCTCGGGAGGAAAATCAGACAAGCAGTCCACACGTGCTAATAACTCTCGCCTCCGGCTCGGGTCGTAATTTTGCAGGTGAGGACGACTTGTCTACTTTACCTCCCTAGGTGAGAAATATACTATTTTGACACACTGTGGGTAAAACGAAAATTTGCGTACGCGAGGCGTGCAAGCTTTACGAAGCTTCGTTTCACATTGTGCCAAAAAATAGGGTTCGATACGCGCGGGAATAGTGTTTTTAGACTCGGGGGATTACCTCCCACGAGCCCCAAAGCATCTTCCCGCAATCGTATTGAACTACGATATACTATTACACCTGAGAGATACAATCTACTATTGACTAAGTTCACTTACTGGATGTAATAGTATATTTCTAACCTAGGGAGGTAAAATAAAGGACCCTTACCCACGTGCTTACCAACCTCGGTTCGGCTGATCCCGATAACTTTGCTCCCGCCGAGACGGAAATTAGTATATTTCGTAACGAGTGCAAAATCCAATTTTTTCACGGGTTATAAACTAAATTTTACACCTTAATTTGTCGGAAAAGTGAGTCACGCGATGCGAAGCGGAGAGTGTAGTGGAAAAAAAAAATTCTCTTAATTCATAAAATCATAAAATCTCGTGATAAATCATATAATTCTTAGAGTAAGAGGAGAAAATACTTTAACAGAATTAAATGTTTTCGTTCTGAGAGAATTTTTATGTTTTTTGAAGATTAGAAATTATGTTCTTCATGTATAGTTGCGTTCTATCTAGTATTTTATCTTCATCAGGACTTCTATTACGTAATGTCTTGCCTAAATATTATTAAGCTCAATTTTTAATACTCTTGCATTCAAAATGGTAGTATTCATTGGCCAATTGCAACACGGATTTTCCAGTTGAATCCATTAAACTCTAGATCTAATAGAAATTAAATAAATTGATGGGAAGACTTATGCTGGCGGTTAAAATTTCTTCTGGAGGCAAGAGAATTAAAATTTGATAAAGTCTTTGTGCTTTCAATTTGAGAACAAAATAATTTATCCATAAATTTCGCCTGTTTTTGAATTGAGAAGAATAGTATATTGTGCAACTAGTGCGTAAAGTAGCACTTTTTCGCACGAGTGCTAGGCGATCACACGAGGTGACAAAGGCGATACGCACGGGTTGTACACCTAATTTTTTGGTGTGCGGAGTGCGGAAAAGTCAAGATCGTGTGTAAAGTGAAATTCGAGTGCGTAAAGCGAAGCTTTACGCGCGAGTTTCACTTTACGCACGATTTCTGGCTTTTACGCACACTGTGCGGAAAAGTACCACTTTGCACGAAAACCGGCACCGAAAGGTGAACTTTTTGGGCAGGTATTGCAAAAAATATTTTCTTGTATACGAAGTAAATGATTCTTTGGTAAAAGTATTTTTTTCTCTCAGTGTAAATCGCATTAATTACAGCTCGACTCAAAATATAAAATTACCCTGAACACCTGCGGAGTCTTCGCATGTGTCTCTTGCCTTTATTATTAGTAATCTCTCCATTAGGAATGATTGAATAGGGATGATTGAGTCCGCGGGTGATGTCGGTGGCCGATGATTAAATTGATTTTCCTGCCATTTGGTATTTTCGACAACCAAAGTTTGTAAAAAATTTCAGGTATTTCTGCGGTCTCTATGAGTATTTCAGCAGATTTATATTCCGTGATTTTTTTATTGATCTCACAGGATTCAAGAGAGAAATTGAACAATTCCCATTTCGTGATCTGTAGTGAATTTTTAATAGGGAAAAATTATAAAATTTCAATTTTTTTAAAAGTTTTTATGGAACAGTTGAGTTGCGAAAATTATTTATTTATTTTTACAACAAACAAATTTTATTTTGGTATATCAATTATTGGACTCAGATATTGTCTAACCGTTAGACTCTAACGAATTTCTTCGACTGATATTTTCTTTTTATACTTTTCCTTCGTTTTTTATAATGAGACAAATTAAAAATAGATCATTGAATTTTTAATATTAGGTGATCACTAAAATTTCGGTGACGCTTCGAATTCTTAATCTCATTGTCAAAATAAAAATTTGAAATTTGTACTGAATTTTCTGTAAATTGAAAATTCAAGAGAATAGCTGTTCGAATTCTCCAAATATTCGGTAAAAAACTAAAAATTGAATTGAATGGAGGCAAAATTTTATAGAAATTGCTAACAGTCTAATCACAGAATTTAAAATACCCCGGGAATAAGTAACCGCTACTTAATCATCAGCGTACTCCGCATGATTCGATTTTTTCCCTTTAATTTTTTTAATTTTACCGAATTGTGGAATTTCGGGGAATTAGTTTTCGGTATTCAAGAAAGCGTGCGCCGGAGAGCCCCAATACCCCGAAAGACTCCGTTTGTACACGGCTGAGCGCCGTTTTACGATACAAACTCACAAACGTTTATTCCCCCGCTGCCGACTGAAGTATTTTTTATTTGATTTCTTGAAATGTAGGAGGAGCGAAACTCCCGGCTGAGGACACTCTCAACTTTTTCTTAAAGTGTTAGAATGTTTTTATGACGTGTCAAGACAGGCCGAAACGAACGTTAATTTCTTGTTCAGTTTTCACACTTTCGGTTGGAATTTCTGGAACATTAATTCGAGTTTAATTGCGGTTTTGAGGATTTCCGCAGTTTTAGTGTGTCTTTTCACGGACATTTCAGAACAGGGGAAACTTCCGTTTGAAAATTATATCCGCGAATATCATGGAAATGTTGATGATTTGGGTATGAATTTTAAATATTAATTTTAGCAGAGAATTTGATGGTAATTTTTTAATTCATCAACGATTGGTTAATGAATTTTTTGCGGATATCTAGTTTTTTTACAATGGAAGATAGTTCCGATAAAGTCGGCAGAATTAATTTTCAATTCATTAAATGTTTGATGAAATTTATCCTTAACAAAGGAGATTAAATGGTATTTAATGTTTTTTTTAGTGAATTATCAATTTATCTTGAAAATGAACAGTTTATAATTTTTTGTAGCTCATAAAATTAGAAACAATTCATTCCTTGTAATTCTCCACCCACAGAAAAGCAGCGGAATTCTTTAATTCACGAACTTTTACTGGAGATGGAATCGATTTCGAGGATTTTCTCTGAATTTTTTCGTGCGTGCACTCCTTAATTTATCGTTCGCTCGTTATTTTTGGGAAGTGTTCACTTAATCAAGGCTAATTCTCTTCGCTCGAGACGCGTATGGCGACGTACGTGTACATAGCACTCACGTGGGTCGAGGCCAATCATCAGTATCGAACAACTAACGAGTATTAAAATAACTTCGCCTGAGGCTCCACCCCGATTAACTAATCTTCGTTACTTTAATCACCGGGAGAGAACTCATTAAAAGAGTCAGCTGAAAGTGGACATTAGCTTGAAAATTGACTTTCCTGCGTTACATGTGGAATTTTTATTAATTACTTCCTATTAGTTTTTGAGAACGGTCATTAATTTGTATACTGAGAAAAAAGTTTAATCAACCATCAAATATTTGTCTAAGATTTTTAAGCGAGTTTAACTACTGAAATTTTCGGCATTTTTGTATGTCGGGTAAGTCTGTCTGGCAGAATTATAATTTTTTGTCATTGCACGGATCAATGGCTGAAAACCC
This sequence comes from Psyttalia lounsburyi, assembly GCA_030522865.1. Lineage (NCBI taxonomy): Eukaryota > Metazoa > Arthropoda > Insecta > Hymenoptera > Braconidae > Psyttalia > Psyttalia lounsburyi. The sequence goes on along the minus strand of JAPYZN010003590.1, from coordinate 5,440 downwards.
TAAAACAATTAAATGAAAAAAACTTAAAATGCTTTGCACTAATGGTAAATAATTTTAGATCTTACAATTATATTTCTAGATTGATGTGAGTGCGAATTTCAAAACCCTAGAAAACAGAAATCAATCCCTGAAAATGAATCTTAAAAAAGTTTGCCGAATCGTTGAAAGTTAGAAAAAAGATTTCAAGAGTTTTTATTAAATAAGAATTACGGGCCCAAAAAATATTACTATTCACTTGCAAATTTTTGAACAATAACATTATCATAATTAGACTCTGCACAAATAAATGGAAAAATTGACAATTCAGTCTCCAGCAAAATCCACCGGCTGAAACCTTTCATTAATAATATAAATCATCATAATGAAAAGGATGACCAAATATGCACTAAGGAAAATATCACAAAATTACAAATTAAGTCTTCAGAATTTGGTAATATTTTTTGCAAAACCTGTAATAATATAATTTTAATTCGTTATTATTTTTTCCGTGAAGCCACTGCATCAGAGGTCGGTGTTTCGCGAGCGAAGGGAAGGGGGGCTACGCCCCCCCCCCCCCCCTATTAAACAACAGAATAAAAAATAAAAATGAACTATCACACTCATCGCACCTCCTCCAACCCCATTCGCCCTCCGACCTCACTCTCCCATCGCCACCCGCACACTCTTCCAAATAACACGTCGCGAAAATTCACGCCAAGAGTACCATGACACTCCCCCGCCCCCCTCTAAAACGCGAATAGCATTTGTCTCTAATTGCGGCCGAACGAGCATCGACAATTGCAAATGTGTACTTCCCACTCCCTCCCCCTTCCCCGGCCCCTTACAAACCATCGCCCTCGTTCGCGAAAGCGTTGAGGACCAACATGGCGGCAGCCCCGGCGCCTTTTAAACGAATTGTACTCGTGTTTGTACAGGAGAAGAGTAATAAAACAGTGACGTCGTTGGTCGGGACGCGTCCAATCCCCGGCGGGGATTTCCCAGGGATTGCCACGCCCTCCGCGACTCGACGCCTGGCACCCCTGGCATCGGCGCGAGGTGGGGAGGCCAGCAGCCGTGGAGTCCGCTCGACGGGAAATCGCAACAGTCGCTCGACGTCGGGCTACTCATACGTATCGTGTATCAATTTCTCCTGATCTTAAAATCAAGTGATTCGGAATAATTCGAAAAATCCGTTCTCGCGGGAAACAAATCGCGCACTCGTGGATTTCGAATTGCGAATGTTGACGGGCACGTTTCCAGTGGTTTCTGTGATTATTTTTTTACTGGAAAAAGTGAAGTTGGAGGATTAAGAAATGAGAGTCGATTTTTTTTTGTCTGGGGTAGAACATGAATTTTGAGAGTTGAATTTGGAGTTGATATGGAGTCGCCTCCGGTGGAGGAGACCGAGTTGGATGTGGGATCGGCGAGTGATGAGGTGGAGTCTATAGAGAGTTCGGTGAAGCCGTCTCCGAAGCCGTTTACTATTGAGAGTTTGATTGGAAATAAAGGACAATTTGTCGCGAACGAGAGGAGGGATCATTGGGGGGAGAAGAATGGGGAGGGCAAGGAGAGTGAGAGGGAAAGGGAGAGGGAGTTTCTGTATCAGCAGCATTGTCTCGCGACGGCCACTAGTGCATTGCCGGGTGAGTCGTGGATGCAATTATTTATGCACAGAATATTTTTTCCATCATTAAAACAATTTTTTTTATAAACAAATTCGTTGTTTGTGCATGGAGCAGCGAAAAATTCATCGGAAATTTAGACATTCATTATGTTACCTTAATTATTCATTGCGCATGTTCAGTTAATGAAAAGGATAATCATTAATAAAGATTATCTAACAGTGGCTGTTGCGTCACAGATACCGACGATTAATGATGAAGCACTAGAATTTTTTATTTTTATTTACTTAATGCGTTGTAATTATCTTATTGGTGTTCAATTAAGGTTAATTATAATGAAAATCAGCGGTTACTCGTCGGTTCCAGCAACGATACCTTGTTTTTTTCACGAACTAATGAACATTTTTTTGCGTATGATTCATTAAAATTTACTCTCGATTTACAATTGATGACATCATTGGATACGATAAATTATCTAAATTGTTACTTGATGCTCAATTAATGAGAAAAATCATTATTAACAAAATTCTCGGGAATCGGTAATTTCTTTGAGTGCGGATTTGTTCGTGTTATCAAAATAGATTATTAATTTTTTTTTCCGTGAATCGGCTGATACAACACTGAAATTCTTAACGATTATTCACCCAACCTGTTTCCACATGTTTAATTATAAATAGTTTCTCTAATATTGTCAATGATTTACTGCTTCATATATAATAGCTTTCCTAGAAATATTAAAATTTCTCAAAGGTCATTCACCCAAATGTTTTTTTTACGTTCAACTGATGAGAACGATGACCGATAAAATTATCAACAATTGGTAATTACTTAATATGTTCGAAAACGAGGAACATTTTTACCAGGATTTCTGCGCGTTTATTTGCGATTATTGCCTCGTAACGTTTCACAACGAAACAAAATTTTCAAATTAAAAAAAAAATTACAAAACGTTAGGGAAAATGAGGATATGACGAAACATTGCCAGTGACAAAATAATGATGCAAAAAAAAAAAAGGACAAAATTTAATATTTTTAGGTGTCACTCCCACTATTCATTTATGAGGAATTTTATTAAAAAATTGGAAAAGTTAAAATAATTTCGATGACGATCGAAGAAATTATTTCATGTTTCTACGTTTAGTCTTTCGGATTAAGAAGATAGAATTAGTTAATGGATGAAGTAATTTAATTTAGGTTTCGCGATGCCGCTGAGCCTGTACAGCGCCTGGTTACCAATGCGAATGTACGGGGGGAGCGTGCCGGGTGGACCGATCCTGCCGCCTCACCTGTCGGCGAGTTATCCTGCTCATCAGGGTCATCAGGCCCAGTTGCCTCATCATCTCAATCTAAGTCTGAATCATCTCCAGGGGGCTGCGTATCCAGGCCACCGGGACGCCCAGCCCAGCGGGCTCACCGACAGCGAGGACGAGGGAAGTCTTTCGCCCGTTCAAGATCTCTCGAAATCTCAACATGGTGAGTCCATGTGGGTCTTCTTAAACGCAGATTTACTTCCTGTAATTTCTCACCAACATATTCGGCTATAATTTAACCCAAAACCGGTAGTAATAATTACCTAACCGATTGGTGATTCTGAAGTGATTTGGTCGTTTGAAAAAACTTAATCAATCACTCCATCAAATTCGCGAAATTTACAGTAGTAATACCAGCAGACCTGAAAGATTGTCGAATATGGTTCAGTCAGCATAATTTTTAACATCAAACGAAGGAGTGGGGTTAACGCGATCATACGCAAAATGGAGGTGGTGGGGGTAGCATTTCATGTTAAAAGTTATGCTGACTTCAGTATAATTTCCGATTGTTGTGTTGCGTAGCAACGAGAGGAAGAAGTGTTGAAGATGAAACGGGTAAAAAAATAATTCGTTCGTTGATACGCAGGAAACATGAAGGGAATGTTTGATTAATTTTGGAAGTCAAGTGATATCTGACGGATTATTTTTGGCAATCGGATGGGTCATTTTGACTTCCCTCATGACTTTTTTTTCCCTCCGTAAAATAATATTTGACAATTATGTGGTTAGAGAAACAATTGCAAAGCTAGAGGTAAATTATCAAACGCTGCAGGGAAATTATTAAAAACTAGAGACAAATTATCATACGCAATACCACAAGAGCTACAAAAATTAGCGGTTCTCTTCCGAAAGGTTCCTTGCATACAAAGGTAAATCTCTAGTATGAGTCCCCTTTTAGTTAGATATGACGTCTTCACGCCTCCAATGTTCATTCTAAATCTAAACTTGTTGAAAATAACCATGTTGTGTGTCGGGAATTCAAATAGTACATTTCCTCGCCTAAGGAGGAAAAGTAGACAAGTCGTCCTTACATGTAAAATTACGACCCGAGCCGAAGGCGAGGGTTCTACGCACGTAGGGAATGCGACAAGCATTCCCGACAATCAGACGACAATCAGACAATGATTGTCCTCCCGAGGGTTGGATACGATTTATCTGCCAAAATGAATGAAAGTGAGCATTCTAATCTCGTCGCTTCGCTCGGCTAGAAACACTTCCTTCCGATCTATGTAGGCAGAAAAAATACATACCTCACCTCTCCCTGCGTGACCCTGGACCAAAGGCGTGGGCGTAGTGGTGTTTGGTCTTAAAGACACCACATGCTGACACAGACACAGTCAAGGGAGGAACAAAAATGATGACAACCGACGTCGGTTTGGCCGAGTGAGCTAAGCGCGAGCTTAGTCTGCGGAAGGTTGCGAGTTCGATCCCGGCTAGCGGTGATCTTTTCAATACCTGAGGCCCCGCGAATGGGAGGTTATTATTAGAAGTAGTCGCCTATATCGACATGGGTGTTCTGTGGTTTTCTCATGTCTTCTCATGTGAATGCGGTACAGTGTAGGATTCACAGTTGCATGCGTACGGAATAGATGCCTGTATATCCTCAAAGGATCGAATCCTATAAAGATATGAAAAAAAAGATGATGACAAAATTGATCCACAGCGATTTCCCACAAAGTCAATCCATCCAACGCCTCTGTCGTTTCTGTCAGTTAAGAATTTTGAAAAAATTCTGCAAATCGACGATTAAAAATCTTCATGAAACGGTTAAATTGTCCAAGAGATCACCGAATCAATTTAGTGAGGACGTGACACTAGTTTCTCATCTTGGACACTAAATAACACTTTATCAAAACACTAGTCGTCTGCACTTCACCAGTTTGTTGCTCGTTCCTTGCGAAACTGAGTCACAAACCGACGCAATAGCTACAACCGTGTCCATGTTTATCAAGGTAAATACCTCAGACACCTTTTGTTTTGGTGTTTTTCATTATTCGGAATCGCTATAAACCCACACAAATCATTTCCCTCAAAAGCCGGTCTCAGATACAACCTGCGGGCACGAAAGCCGATATTTAAATCACGTTTTATTGAATTTAGTTAGGCGGACCGATACTAGACATTTACTCAAACCAATGAAAGAGTCAAGCTTCTCAGGTTAAAAAACCATACGTGCGTAGCGCCAGTGGCGTTTCTGAAAAACTTGACGACTTCGTTCGTTTGCAGGGAACCTTAAGGCCCGGATGGAGGTTTCTTATCTCCTCCCCTCCCCCCCCCCGATTACCCTCGCCCATACTCTCAGCCATCTAAGATGGCGAATTGAGAGGGGCATACAGAGTCACTTTTTATATTGTATCATTCCGAAAAACAAGGCACAAAACAAAAAAAAAAGGGCTTTACACCCCCCTCAGGATTTTATTTCTGATTTTATAATTATATTTTTACGACACATTTATGAAAACTCGCGACAAAAATAGTACATTATGTCACCAGGCGATGAAAGTATTATCTGACGAATGTGGCTTTATA
>JAPYZN010003584.1:0-10343 GCA_030522865.1 Psyttalia lounsburyi | reverse complement strand
TTAATTGATTCCTGGCAACATAAAATCGTATATGACCCTCGGACGATAGCGGCACATAGTCCTCGTATGAGTTTAGATGCACAATTTTAAGCCTCGGCTAAAAATCGTGCATTTAACCTCAAACTCGGACTTATGCGCCACTCATCGTCCTCGATACATAATATACTATTGTGACCTTATCTCCCAAAATCACTCCCAACTGAGTTAATCCGCATTTTATAAACATAGAAAAAATACACTTATCTCGTTTTACCACTTCGCTACAAATTTATGATGGCGTAAATTACAAGAATGTTAATTTTTTTAATAAACAAGAAAAGAAGTAACGTGACTTCTTTTTTCGCGAGTATCTCGGAATCTCAAGGAGATAGCTTATTTTTGCTTATAACCTTTTTTTTGAGTTCCATTGTGCTCAAAAAAAAAGTTTGCACACAGCTTTTGATATCTAAAAATTTTGACCTCTCGATAAAAAAATTCAAAAACTGCCATTACTTCAATCAGTTTTTCGACAATATCTCTAAAAGTATAAGAGATCGCGCATTTTTGTTCAGGACATTTTTTTGTAGATCTAATTGTGCTTTATATACAAAAAAGTTTTTACAAAAATTCCATATTCCACGACTTCAGTCGATAGAAGAGTCGATAATTTAAATTTGTGAATTTTCGTTTTCTAAACTAAAACTGCTCCCTCTTAGATTCCAAGATATTGTCACAAAAAGAAGTCTCGTGACTTTATTAGAAAAATGCAAATTCCAATTAAGAAAAATACGAGATTGAGATTGTAAATGACGAGATTGAAACGGGGTAAAATATGGGAAGAAGACGTAATTTGTGTAATATTTCTTGTAATTTACGAAATTTATCGTGTAATTTGATTTATTTTTCTCGTAAATTATTTAATTGGGTGCGGACTAGTTTTCGAACTCGTGTTTGACAAGAATATTTTTCTGTGTGTATATTATTTCAGAAATTTCTCATATAAAACGGGTGTTATCTTCATGAAGAAATTCTACGAGTCATAGTTCAAGCCGATTTTTATTAAATGCTCCTCTTTCATCTTTTGCTCATACAAAAAATAAATAGACGATGAAATTCATAAACAGAAATCAAGATTTTTAATCCAAATCGATATATTTTAAGTCATGTTCGTCCATACGTCATTTACTTTAAAAAATCGGTGAATGTCGAATTTGGTGATGAAAATGTAGAAAAAGGAAATTATTATTTTATTAATTAGAGGAAAAGCAAATTAATACGATATTTCAATCGAATTTAGATCAGTAATTGATGTACAAAAAAGTCGACAAGTAAAGATAATTTTCCATAGAATTCTAACAGAGTTATGTTTGCTAATGACCATGAAAATGTAACGAATGCTATCAAACTTCAAACTATGGAGACAATTCCTACGAGAGATGAACAGAATTTCTAATAGAAATAAAAATAGTTCATGTAATATTCCAATATAAATTCGTGAAAAAAGCGCTGGCCTTTTCTAGTGAGTTTTTCATATTCACAATTAGCACTGAAATGTAAATAATAATTATTGTGGTTACGATAATTGCATTGCAACCTGAACAGCATCATCGCTGAGCTCATCATCCTCGTCGCTGCTCTCATCAGAACCATCAGATCTTTCACCAGCCCGGAGGCCTTGTACAAACATACTCGCGTATTTGCGTTTTACTGGGCTTTGAAAATCTAACTGGCACACAGAGGCGCGAGGTTTTCGTGTGAAGGCGATAAGCGTGACACTACCGCTGTCAGAGGGTGAGTTGGCAAGGAAACACCCTGTGTCTGGTACCAAGTTTCACGCTTCATTCTATTTGATTTTTCAGAGAACTGCTCCAGTCGATAGTTTTTCGTTTCAAGAGTGACTGGTGTTTCCAGAGTGTTTTCAAGGCACACCAATAACCCTTCGCAAGTGCTTACGTTCCTGTTCAGTGTCGACACGTATGGAAAAAGTCTGTAGGAAAATCTTGAGAATTCACTCCAGAAGGATTTCTATTAAAATTGTCATTAGTTTTCGGCCAATTCAGTTGGAAAATTCTGCAATTTATCTGCCTTTCTTAAAATAAAAATCGGAAATGTTTTTCATGAAAATTACTTTATTTGAGTTTTTTAAATTTCTTTTTTCGGTTCTCCTTACTAAAAGAAAAAAATTATTGTAGAAAATTGGTAGATAATTCATATTGAGAAATTTTTATAGAAAAACCTTCGGTGCCAAAAATTGTAAACAATTATTAAATTCCGACCATTTTTTTTTTATAGAAACGTACCTATTGAATATTGTCGACCAAGAAGGAGTCAGATAAACTAACAACTAACGTAATTTTCAATATAAGCTCAATATTATATCAAATTTCCTTTTAATCAATTAAAATATTATTGAGAACTCTAAAGAATTTTCAGCCAACCCGATTATTCGTATTTTATTCTGAATTTTATGATGAGAAAATGTGCACGCGATTACTAAAGTTTCAAAACAAAATACGTGAGTCACAATTTCAAATTGTTTTTGAACTTTAGTAAGTGAGTGTATTAAAAATATTCAAATCTTCTAAAATATACTTTTAAAAGTGCTCATTGAATATGAAATATTTAAAATTTTTTTTTATGAAGTTTAGATAGAGATAGATTGAAGATCAGTCGAATTTTGGACCAGAAACTTTTTGTAGAGCTCACATAAAACTACAAAAAAACGTCAAAACCTATATAAATGTGTTACATGTATGAACAATTTTAATAGAAAATCTGGCGAATTCGGTAAATAACTTTATTAAATTTTCTATTATTTTTTGGCCATTTTTACCCCAGTGATTAATAGAAACTATTGTGTACGAAAACGTAATAGAAGTATAAATTTCTGTGCCACTGATCGACATATTTTTCATAGAATTTTCTCGGCTGAAACTATTTTACTCTATTTTGATTTTTGTTCACTAAGAAAATTAACCAAAGAAATGACGAAAATTGTAATCGAAGTAGTTCTGTAGAAAAAATCGCAATAGAATGAATTGTATAAAAAATATGTCTATTAATCTTTCTTTCCAGTATTCTTTATTGAACATTTTAATAGAAATGGTCCAAAAAACGTTATACATAATAAATAAGAAATCAATACAATTGCCGAGCGAATTTGATAATTTTCTCTAATTTTTTTCGTGCCAATTAACAAAATTGTTGACTAAAAATATTCCGATTAATTTCCTAATAGTGCATGAAATCAAATATTGAAACGTATGCAGAACTAACACATGAAGTTGGAAAAACAGTGGATCATCGCAGGCCACATGAGTAATACCAGACAAAGTCGAAGCGAACATGCAAATTACGCGAGGCAAACACGCAATACTTTGATTAATTGGATCTCTGTCCCGTGTGCCAGTTGATCGATACGACCATCAATCCCCATTTTCCCAGGGATTCTACACGTCATATATAAAACATCAAATGCCTCTCGATGCGTCCCCATCTGTCCCACGGTTTCTGATTATTATTAATTACTAATTATTTATTATTTCAGGAGATAATCTTACTCGCGCCTCATCTTCAGCTTCAGTGGTCATCTCCGCACTTGGATGTTTCCTCAATTAAAAAAAATCTCACTGAAATCCTCAATTCTACTCTCCCGATCCACTTGTTCATGCACCTAGTCCTGTAATGCGACAATAACTACTGTTCTTCGGCTTTCGGGGAATTCTCCGTGGCCCCCTCTTGATCGTTCAGCTCTTGAATATACTCAATCTAAAAGTTCCAGCCATGTTAATAAGACCAAAACAATATATTCCGGTGGTTACCAACTCTTGTCGCGATAGCATCGATCGTTGTTGCACACGAGGACAAATGTATACAGTCAGCAAAATCGTACCCCTGTGTCTGATCATGAATTTGAATCGAGCAAATCATGGGAATAAGAAAACTGATACGATAAAAATATTGTACAATTTGTATTTCCGAAATGTTTATTTGAAATGGAAACAAACATGTGGAGCAGAGGAAAATGGTTTATATTCAAATGTATTTTTTTGCAGAAAATCATGATTCAATGATTAAACTACATTCACGGAAAATTATTGGCGATCTACTTCAAAAAAATAACCAAAATTTTGATGAAAAAGAACTATACAGTTTGTGTTTCAGAAATGTCGGGGAATTATTATAAATTAGAACTTTTGAAAATAAATAAAAAAGTGGATCAAACAAGGCAGATGAAAAATTACGGGACAATCTTTATTTAAAAAATGTTTGTTTCTTCAAGTGAAATCAAAAATGAGGCAAGGAATTATTTTTTCTATGGTAACATAATTTTTTGTTAATAATAATCCTTGAATGCCTAATGAAATCATATTTTTGGAAAATAATTACAGATGACAACCTCTAAAAAAATTAATAACTTTGTTAAATCGACTCCAGAATTGTTGAGAAAGAGCAAAAGACGAACGGATGGAGAAAAATTACTAAAACCCTGTACAACAGTTGAAAGTTGTGGGTGTATCGACTGGCGGACGGTGCCCTCCACAAGTGGTACCACTCCGTAACAGGTCCGCCCTCGACTATATGTACGTCTACATAAATAGCGGAGTTTATAGTTGTCGTATTGGAGTTTTATCGTCCGCAATTCCGAAAAGATTCCTTAAATCCTCATTGCGATACATCACTCACGATGTCAATAGGACTGCGGAAATCGATCATTTAAAATATTCGTACACTGAGAGACAAAATTACTTTTCGCAAAGTTCACTCACTTGATACGAAAAATATTCACTCGTCAAATCTTAAAATCATGAAATCTCCTAATAAATAATATACTTCTTAGAGTTGGAGAAGAAAATATTTCAACCAAATAAGATTTTCTCGTTCCCAGAGAATTTTTAAGTTTTCTCACGACTAGAATTTATTTTCTTCACATAACTTCATGTAGTTACGTTGTACCTAAGTGCTTTATTTTCGTGCGGAGGTTTATTCCATAATGTTTTGATTAAAGAACAGATTTTTCAAGCGGAATTTTTGCTACTCCGGCATTCATAATGAAAGTGTTCACCGAACAATCGCAACAAGAATTTCTCAGTGGGTCATGGTGAGCCTCTCATTACGTATCAAAATACGCAAAATTGCCATTTTACTCCTTTTAATATTTTTTGAATCATTTAGTTCAAATCCAATCCATTCAAACAATTTTTTACGCTGAGTAAATACCAAAAATTCCCAGTCGCATTTTTTACAACGTCATAATCTTAAAATTAGTTTCTGAATATTCTTCAAAATCCATTAATAGTGAAATTTGAATAGTGTTATAAACATAATCCTCATTGCGGGAAGGAATGTCTCTCTCAAATTGTTTTATCAAATTGTGTTTCAAAATTTTGCATTTACTCTCATTTGGGGCATTTTATCGAGATAATTCCTAGTTGTAAGTTTTATTATTCTCGATCCTCGGGCCAACGTTCTCATTTAACATCAGATGATTTTGAGGTCGAAGAGTTCTTGGGGACATATCCAACAGTCCCAAAACTCCCTTTAGCTTATCTCCGACCTACTAAACTATCCCTTACCATTCTCCAATCTGAGTATTGTCGCACCCGGCCATCACAGGTCTACTTGACCAATCTGACTTACAAAATCCAGCACCCACTATCTTTCCTCTAATTTTGCTCCCCTACACCTAATTTTCCGACTAATTTAAAATTTGTCAAATCCACAATTAGTACCGTATCCAACATCGAAATAGAAACCTCATCGGAGATCCTCTCATTACGCGGTGTAAACATGTAACTCGTCTTTTTTATTTGTATTCAAATATATCAAAGTATAAGTGTTGATCGTGACTGATTATTCCAAGTTATCCAAGTCTCCTCACTCCTAACGTTCTTCACATAGAATTCACTCATTTTTTTTTATAAAAAAAAACACCTACACGAAGATTAATTCAGCGTGTAACATAGATTGTAAATATTATTCTGTAGATCAGAAATTTGGAATTTATAATTCCAGAGTGTTCAAAGAACGAACGCAATATTATCACAATTTCATTGAATCTCTTCATAAAATAATTGTATATTATGCAACTCGTGCAGTGTCAGAGTTTAACATCAAAGAACGGAATTTATACCGTGTCCGGCCAATCGATCACGGCTTTTTTATCGCCATCAAAATAATCACATAAAAAATATTACGAACAAATAGATCACAATCAAATGATCGCAAACAGAAATATCACATTATCCTCACGTATCAATCAAATAACTCTGGAAATACCTGTTATTTACACGAAGACTCAAGTTGGTGAGCGAGATATTGTTTGTGGGGTTCTTATTGTTTACTCTTTGGTGCCTTCCTTTCGGAATTGATAATTTTAATCAATATCATTCTGAGGTTCATTCGGTTTTCATATTCCCATCTATTAATCCCACTGTCCTACCATACAAATGTGGAACGCATTCCCCCTACCTAATTCCAAACTGTCATAAAATAGTTACCGTTAGAAGAACGGTGTGGCTCAATATTGACAGATAATTGAAATGAAAATCAGTATATATTCGGATAGCTCAGATGGGAAGAGTACCCGACTGGTAATTGGAAGGTTCCGGGTTTGATTCCCAGTCCGAGAATATCTGAATTTCTTCTTCAGTTATCTGTAGACTAGAAATATTGAGAAGGAATTCCCACCTATCCAAAATCCTTTCCATCCATTAATCACACTGTCCTACCATAAAACTGTGGAACCCATTCCACATTCTATTTTTCTGTGATATTCTTATCGGTGATATTTTTGCTTATGATATTTTTGTCTGTGATAAAAAAAAACTGTAACCATTTATACAGCGTTCCACATTATTGTGACGTCACACGAAACCATGGGATGGGATGTCGAATGGATAGGATGGGATCCGACATTATTCTCAATATAAAATTTACAAGAAATATTTACTGTTAAAAATGTATCGTCCAGGCCGCAATTCGAATCCGCGACCTTCCGATCTCGAGTCTCATAAAGTCTTGAATTGATATTCAAGATATCATGGATTCTCACAAACCATCAAATTGTAGATCTAATGCAAAATAGACGAATTTATGGTAAAACTCATGGCGACAGTGAAAGATTTTCTCGAGGCAAGAGAATCCAAACTCGATGTAAATAATTTATCCAGAACTTTCAGATATTATTCAATTGACAAGAACATATTTTCTTGTACAAAGTAAGTCGTCTTTTTCAAAAGTATTTATTTCTCTCAGTGTAACATGTCAATGGAAAGGATGTAATAATATTTTATGGGGAGCAGTAGTGCAGTTTCTACGCTTCAATTATTTATTAAATATCGTTGAAAGTTTATTGCTCTATAGTCTACGAAAAATCGCTAATATCGTTTAAAATTCAGAATCTCGCCATGAGAGTCATAGTAGATTGATGAATCAGGTGTATTGACACTTGAGAACATGCGAATTTCCTTTAATTGATCAGCTCGTTTCTACTTTTGTTCTATGAATACTATTCTCCTGAATTATAATCTTCAAATACTGCAGAGTCACACCACCGATTGCAGATGGAAGTATCAGGAGTAATAGCGTTTGAGGTTTAAAACTCATTTCGAGCTGTTTATAATAACAGCCTGCCCATGAGGTACATTACAAAACTAGTACAAAACTAGCGACTACCTAGGTACAAAAATTTAATTAATCGTTGATTAATAGATTTCTGACGGAGGCCGCCCGGGAAACCGCCTCAACTATAATTATGCCTGAGTGGAAATTGCGCTCAGGTTCAAGTCAAGACTGAATAAGGTTAGGTCTGACAGTTGATCAAGATGAGAGATTGTACATGAATCAAGATCTGATCGGGCATGTAACGTAAGTTGAAATCAAGACTTGATCAGAACGGATATGGTTTTGATCGTACTAAACGGATTCGATCCCAGGTAGGAATAAACGACGGAAACAAGGTTCGATCAGGCTTGATCCAGGATTGACAAAAACGGGTCGAGCCTCGACATCCAAGATTGAATCAAGCTTGAACGAATATTGCAAATAACTGTTTTGAAGGTTGGAGATCCCAGCGTTGGTCGAGCCTCGATCCAACCTTAGGTGTCACGATTGGATCACGGTTCTAATCCAAATCTCGTCTAAGGATGTGGGTAAGTTCTGATTCTTGCTGGACGAACAAAATAAAGATTTACTCATTTATGAAATTAAAAAAAGTAATTGAAACAGAAATTTTTTGTGAGAATTTTGAAATATTTAGATTCAATTTAAATTGCAAATAAATAAACAATGCGATTCTTTACGTGGAAACGAGGTTTTCTACGTATAATTGTCAGTTTCCCTATTTATAGGAGGAGACAACAAATTTGTTAAATAATTTCAACCTGATTACTCATGTATTGATTAGGAAATGAAAATTTATGATTAGCAAACGGAACGGTAATATTTACTTACTACTTTACTAAACTTCTGCGCTATTCCTAATAAGTTGTCTCGGTTTCGCCTATATGATCTGTGTCTAGATATTTACCGATTTTTAAGTTTCCAATTATCTGACGAGTGTGCGAGTATATTCTAAGAGAGAAAATTCATTCTTCTAAGAAATTAAATATTTCGTTAATGGGTAAGAGTTCCAAGAATAAAAACCATAAAGAATGGATGATAGCTTGACTGATTTTTCTGGCGACTGCTCTAAATATTACCGTATAAAAATATTGCATCATAATATTATAGTTATTAATATTATGTTGAATATTATTACATTGTCTAAATATTATATGATCAAATATTTCATAATTAAAATATTACACCGTCAAAATAACACTGGCAAAAATATTACACCGTCAGAATATAACAGTGACAAGCTGTTCAACTAATCGTTTCGGGATTTCGATTGAAATGGTAGTATATCGAATTCGCTTCCATTTCTATTTACTTCTGTTCTTGTAGTTGCTTGTATTTCTTTTCGTGTGATGGTTGTAATTGAATGGCATTCTTCCTGTTTTTTTTTGTGTGGGAAGGTCATGAATTTTGTGATACTTTTCATTGTATTATTTTGACTGTGTTATTTTTAACTTCCCGATAAGGAAGTTATTGTTTTATGTATTATTTTTTGGTAATATTTGTCAGTGCAATATTACTATTGTGTGATTGATTTAGAGCGGTAACCATTTTTCTCAATTCAACTTAATGTGTTTGGAAGTTTAATACTTTTCCTCTATATATATTTATGTTGAAACCACCCCCCCCCCCCCCCCCCCCCCCCCCCCCCAATCAAATTAAAGGACATTAATGAATAATTTGAGATCGCCTGATCGAGCGAACCTGACAAAAATTGAATCAAGTTCTGATCTTCCTTCAAGTAGCTCTGAAGCAATTTCCACTCCGGTATTTCTGATCTGGAGAACTGGATCAAAACTTGATCAATTTCTCCTCAGAGATTACTCGATCAGGCTGGACTTATGCTAATCAGATGATAACCTGATCTCACCTCCCTTTAGAGAATCAAAGAAATCGGATCACAATTTGATCAGTTTTCCACCTGACTAGGCTCGTCAAGTGAGAACTTGATCTGAATGTACCTCTCGTATTGCAAATCTTTGAAAATGGATCAGATGAGAACCTGACCTCAGATATTTTCGATTCGAAGTACTGGAACAAAACTCAATCAATTTCTCATCAGGAGTCACCTGATCAGGCAAACCTCACTTCTACCGGGAGAAAACTGATCCTGTTGCATGGTTCCCTGAGGCAATTTCCACTTGGATAAACTGGATAACTGTTCAACGTTTCCTTCTCGTTATAAATATTATATAATCATTTTTCTAAAGGGCCGTCATATTAGCCCCCGAGCCATTGTTGTCCTCCCTCAATGGGGTTATTTT
The DNA here is from genome assembly GCA_030522865.1 of Psyttalia lounsburyi. Lineage (NCBI taxonomy): Eukaryota > Metazoa > Arthropoda > Insecta > Hymenoptera > Braconidae > Psyttalia > Psyttalia lounsburyi. The sequence goes on along the minus strand of JAPYZN010003584.1, from coordinate 480 downwards.
TATTTCTCTAAGAATTTCGTATTCGTTATTTACGTATATTCGTCCCGGGACCGGCGAGGTCACACCCTCCAGCCCTCTGTAGTCGCGCTTCTCCTCATATTCCACTGTTTTTGATCGCGCGACCCCTCGGAGCGTATTCTTTTTTTAGAAGACCCTTTGTTCCACGGGAATGTAATATATTTCATCGTCAGTCACTCCCTGCGGCTGAAAATCCTGGGGGAAATCGCAGATGAGTCTACTCACTACATACGATCAAATTTCATAGAAAAAGCTCGGGAATTCGCTGGGAAATTCTATTGGATTACTAGTTATATTCAAATGAAATGGGATTACTATAGAATTTTCGGTAATGTGTCACTTGAAGGGCTCCGAACCAAAATTGATTATTTCACACTTCTAGACATTAATTGAGCCATACTAACATATAATATGCACTTGGAATAGGTCGGAAAATTCGGCAAAGTGAATATTAGCACCACT
>JAPYZN010003582.1:0-10129 GCA_030522865.1 Psyttalia lounsburyi | reverse complement strand
ATTTGAGGAAAAGACCATTCAAACTCATTCTAGTTTACAAAATGCATGAGAAAAATTGTACATCCTTTTAATGAATTCTTCTGAATCGAGAGAAGACTTTAAGTCATTGAGTGCATTGAAGATTTTTTGAAAAATTATTAAAAATATGACAATGATTATTATACTTTTTTGAAACACATGGAATTGGAGGGAAAAACTATTAAACCCATTTTCAATTAGAACCAATTTAAAGCAATAAAATTAGATTTTTTCCGATTTTGTCGGATCTTTAAACAAAAAAGAGAAAATTATATAAGTAGAGAAATGATTCATAATTTTCAGTGGAAATTACACGAAAGAAATGTTCGGTGAAAATTACCGTTCCGTTTGGTAACCGTGTTGTATTTTGGCTGTTCGAAGAAAGCTACCTTACCGCACAGCAAAATTTGTTGACCATTCGGTAGAAGCTACGAAATTAAATTCGAAAATTAAGATGACTGTATCATAATTTTTGCAACGATTGAGATAAAACTTACGGACCTCCCTGGAAATGTTCCGTGATTTTAGGTAACAAATACGTAGGAGACCTATAACAAGTCCCACCACCACATTTCGCTCTGGAATGATAGAAAAATAATGCCTACTTTAATTGAATACTTCTATTCGCGTAGGTATATTTACCGTAGACCACATCTCGCCCATAATTTTGACTGTTTGGCTAGTAGAAGCTTATAAAGAATTGTTTTTTACCCCCTTCGTGTCTCTCTTTGTGCACCCTCCGGCACTCTACCTAACCCTATGGATGGAGCTGTGGATTCCGCCCTGTACCGCATTCGCACTTCTATACAACATAGGAGTAGCATGGGAAACCGCAGGAAACCCATGCCGATACAGGCAGTTACTCTATTAGCAACCTCGCGGTGACTCGAGCCTCAGGTTAAAAAGTTCGGTTCCACTTGTGATCGAACGCGCAACCTTCCGCATACTATGCTCGCGTCTACCCCACTCGGCCACTGACGTCGGTTGAAGAACGTTATAAGGTAGCTCAACAGCCAACAGCAGCATTGAACTCCACTACAGATTTAAATATTCTAAGTTTTCAAATTTCCCAACTAAATTGGCGGAGAAAAATTTTAAATAGTACATTACGTTATGAGTGTGAAAAAAAGGGAGGGGGGGGTAATGTTGTGAACGAGTTGGGTATTGTTTTTAAGGGGAATTTACGTTTGCTTCATGTGCGGAAAACCCCACTTTCCATGCATTGTGATGAAAAATAGGATTCGAAAAAAATGTAAAATGTTTTCTTGCATAAAGAATAAAAAAAATAGACAATATTCTTTACTGCTGTGTCAATATTAGGTCAGAATTTCAACCGTTGTCATAGAATGAAATCGAAAAAAATCCTTTTTTTCTGTCAGCATTCATTACTCTTCAATAGAAGATCTGGAAAAAACTGAAATTCATGCTAGTTGTCATCAAGTATTTTACTGACGAATGAACAATTGTTGGCAATTGGTGCAATATGTCAAATCGAATAATTCAGCGTCGACGTGACTCTAGTGGAATGTGCGCGCGCGCGTTGTAATCGTTCGACGTGACAACTCTCCAAGACACTGTCCAACCGCGCACCTCCACCCCTATATTTTTCTTCCCCACTTTGATATCCCCACGATCTCCTCGCCCCTCCGGGATGAGGAGCAACATCAAGGAGAAAACGAAGGGAGAAGCGGTGGGATACAGAACCACGATGGAAAAAAGTTTTGAGGCTAAATATAACGACAATCAGACCAGCCACGCTTGAAGGATAACTTCTCGGTATAGAACTTGCACCGGATGAATTTTTATCCTCACTTTTATTAAATTATCTTGTTCCCTCTATTAGTGTTTTCCATTTGTTGTCCTCAAACCCAAAAATATATATTTCCGAGAATAAACACGGAGTTGGAGTTGAAGTATGAAGTTGAGTCGAATTTGGCGAGAGAATATTTACGTAGTTTACAGTACGTCCCCAGGCAATCGCAAGCAAAAGTTAGGTCCTATGAATTGCTGGAAAAAAAACTTGAATGACCTCATTTATAGCATTTTTATAAATTTCTGAGTTTTTCGATCCTCATTGGTAGTCAATGAAGGCAATAGTAGTTCTGGATCATATCGAGGTTAATAAGGCGATGAGAAGGCTATATGAGGGTCTCATGAATTGAATTGAGGATCATGGAGATTCTCATGAAGGTTATATAAAAGTCTGAACGACTTTAAGATTAAATAGAGATCAAATGGAGGTCACAAGGACCTTACGACTGTCAATAAAGATCTCGTAGAAGTAGATAAAGGGTATATAGAGGTTCTTACGTTCATATGGAGGTTATACGAAGGTGCCATAACTTGAACTGAAACCCATCTAGTTTTATATGAATAAACCATCTGGATAAAAACTCTATAACAGATCTGATACAGTCGCATGAAGGTCATACTGAGGTTACAAGGGCTACATGAAGATTAGATGAGGGTTTTATCAAATTAACTGACGATCATAAATGTTATATGGAGATCACATAGAGGTTTCAGAGGCTGCAGTGGAGATTTTGTCCACTATCTATATTTTCCCATATATTTTCTACAAATTTTCCAGTTAAAATCCAACATTTCAAAAATATCCTCGGCTTTAAAAGACTACTAATTAATAACTTCCATATCTTTTCAAAACCCCGAATTAAATCTACAACTTTATTTAATCATCACTTCCATTTCCCGATTTAAGCCCATCATCGGCGAGTGTGTAATAAACTCATTGTTACCAGTTAATTGAGTGATGGCCCGTCATTTAATTAACATCATCCATTCACTCACGGCCGTATCCAATCCGCCTTAATCATCCATTTTAATTTAATTACCACTCCCCATCTCTCATAACGAACAAAAAATATGTTATATCAGGGTAAAATGAACGTTTTGTAATCTTCTCTAATCGGGAATATTTATGTTTGTAAATGAAATTATTGTAATTTAGGGAAAATCAGGAATTATTCTATTTGGAGCTGCTTTCTCCTAATACAAATCATTCTTTCCGAAAAGTATCAACCCTAAGTGAAATACCTCTAATGAACCCTCACTCGAGCGAATATATACAATTAATTAAGCATAAAAAATTATCTCGCACAAGAGTGATGAATTATTCAACATAATTAACCATTTATTTTCCTTTTTTGCCGGAAAAACTGAAGCGGCAAAACAACGAATTTAATATTCTCTGAACGAATGCACAATTAGCTGGTTCGTTTGGCAAAATTTCTGTGCCCCACCTCTATTTCTACGAAGAACAAAGGGAATATCTACGTTAAATATTTCAAAGTAGTGAAGATATTCAAGATGAGGTCAGTGGGTAAAGGAGCATAAATAAAAGCCGGCAAGAGAAAGCAAGCGTACGCGAAATCTAGTCTACGTTGAGGCAAAATAGAGGAATGAGTGAGAGGAAGGGGGAAGGTGTGGGGCGGGGAGACAGAGTTTATTTCAGAGGTGAAATGTGGAAAGAGGAGGTGAGTAGTTTCCACTATATACAATAGTAGTTGCTACAGTGGCGGCTACTGCAACCGGTGCAATTTTCTCTCTTTCGTCCATTCTCCATCTCTCTCAATTTTCACAGGCTCTATCCTCGTTCACCGAATTTGCGCATTCGGTTGGACTGTCCCGGGTCAACCGGCTGCCTCTCTCTCAGCCTGTGGGATTTGCGTCACACAGTTTTCCTTGTGTATATAGCTCACTGCGGAGAGGGGGATTTTGTTGTTTTACTCACCCGGTTATATTTTTGCAATTTAAAATTCCGCGGGGGGTGAAAATATGGATGGAGTTGCTGTTTTTCAAGGGCCATGTGGAGTTTACGCACCTGAAACACAAATAGATTTTCCATTTTTAATGATGCTTTTTTTGGAATTTTGGTTTGGGTGAATTAATGAGGATTTTATTTTTTTTCTATTATCAAATTGACATTCTGGCATTTCTGTGATGTCCAAACTATTTTTGAGGCGTTTCAATAAATGAAGATTGTATAATTTCGAATATTCTGGAAAATTTGTAAATTTGGGAATTTTCAATTTGTTAATAGGAAATTTTTTTGTTCGACTTAGGCACATTTTCTTTTTTTTGTTGTTCTGATGTTGATGTGAATGAATGTGAATATTTTTTCAATTGCCAATTTACAGTTGTGAGGTTGTTTTGGCTTTTAAGCCATTTTTATTTGTCTTTAAGATTTTGTTTGAATTGTTATTTCTTCATGGTTGCAAATCGATAAAAAATATACATAATTTCGGATGTGCTAGAAAAAACATTGTCAATAAAGTTACTTGAATTTTAGTAACTTTGAATTTTTTATCATCATTTTACGTGTTCGAATTGTGGAGTTTTTTTTTATTTATGTGAATACATTGTAATCGATAGGATTTATTCAACAGCCAATTCAAAATTATGCAATTTCATCGAGTTTTACCCCATTCGTTTGTCTCTATGACTTTCCAATTCTAATTTATTCATACGTTTGAATGAATGAAAATTGGGAATAATTTCGGATCTTCCGGAAAATTTTATAACTACTATAATTTTGAGATTTGAGTGCATTGGACGACTCAAATTCTCCAATCTATTCTTACTTTTATCTTCGAAAATTTATTCTTATTAACTTCCCGATAGGAAGTTATTCTGATCTTTCTTTCATTAATTGCTCCGTTGTTCTCTAGATACATGAGTGTATTAGAATATCCAATATTTTCTCCATTATCCATTTGAAGTTGTTAAATTTCCTTTATTTTCAAACCATTTTTTTGTCTATGTAATTTTTAAACCGAAATTTTCTCGTACATATAGATGAATGGAAATTCTATGAGTTTTCAATACACATTGTTTTATTTTATTCATGCGTTTGAATGGCTAAACAATGTTATGAATTGTCGATTGATATCTTCTCTTGTTTATTCATAGATGGGAATAAACAATAATTCTTTGGATTTTTATTCCTTTTTGATTGAATTTTTATCCATAGGAATAGTTTAGAATATTTTTGAAAACTCGGTGATTTTAACTGACGATGCATATTGAATCGTTTTACTCATTTTTCCGCAAAAAGACGAAAAAAGTTAAATTTTCCATGTTTGCCAATATGTCAAAACATAATCGGCTGGTGTACGTCGTTCTATACCACTGGAAATTTTCTCGCCGAAATTTCACGAACATTTACATTTTTAAAGCATTCTTCATATTCATCAAATATCACCGATACTTCCCTGTATATTTCATTACCTTCAAAGAACAACGAGTCCAAGAAATATATCAATATTCTCTGAGTATGATCCAAATTTTGATTGAATCCGATCAATTTACCACACCTTTTAAATTTTACTCCATTATCGCTGAAAAATTACGCAGGAGGCCATCTCTAGAATATCAACATGAAATAGTTAATTACCAACGATAATTGAAAATACCCAAAAAAAATGGAATCCTTGCTTTGGAATTCCACAAAATTTAAGTTGAAATTTTCAAACCGCAACTTAAGATTTTCCGAATGTCAAAATAATACTTCCTTTTTCTCAATTCCAAAATCTCAAAATAGAGAGACTTCCACAAAACTCAACTGGAGAACTATGGAGTCTCAAAATAAAAGACTTCCAAGTCTCAAATAGAGATTTTCAAGTCTCAAATTAAAACTCTTGGAAATCTCAATTTAAGAATTTTGGAATTTTAAAATAAGAATTCCTTTGTATCAACCCCAAAATCTCAAAGTCTCAAAATACGAAAACTTTCAAGTCTCAACGTGAAACCTTTAGAGACTTCAAATGGATATTTTCAAGTTTCAAGTTTGGAGAGTCAAGTTTTTAAAATCAAATTTCAAATTTCAAATTTCAAATTTTTTCAACTTAAAAGTTCTGGCAAGTGCGTATTTCCTATCCTCAATTTGGAAATTTCAAGATTTCAGAACCTCAAAATGGAAAACCTTTCGCCTCTCAAGTTGCAATTTTTAAGTCTCCCCGTAAGGTGTGATTGTTTGCGTGTAAAATAATCAAAAATAATTTAATGTGGACGAAAAATTGGTGAACAATACCGAAAGTATAAACAAAAATAATTGAGTCTCAAAAGCGCATCAATTGAAAGGATTCAGCAGTCGCTTCATCCGATTATTTCATACGCCAAAATTAATGAGAGCAGAGCCTATAAATATCATCGTAATCATCAAAAACTCATTCTCGGTAATAATTAACGCTGAAGTTGGAATAATGGAGGTATGAAAAATATTCAATTACCTGGATGTATGAGGATGAGAATATGATCGATGGAAATTTACATTCGCTCGTAAGGGAGTGAAGTGCGGGAGACTGTTGGATATAAACTGGTAGTTTGCTTATGAGACCCCGAGTGAGGGTTTGATAATCACAATTTTCATATATATGATGGTTATGTCGACATCGATATCCCGTTGAGCTAACGTTATACGCGTTTTATCGACACTTGAGTCAAAGGATGACGAGGGGTGGGGGATGGAGAGGAAAAAAAGCACGAACTATGAACTTTCGAGTGGCACCAGCCGCGACATGAGTCGATGAAAGAGGAACTGAGGCTGATAGTTGACCGTTCTATCATCTCGAGTGAAAAAAATTTGTGGGACGGAGTATGACATGGGGTGAAAAAAAATGGTGAAGGTGGGTGGGAGTGATTGCCATCGGTTTTTATTCCTCGTGATGGAGTTTTATTATTTTGCTGGCTGAATGCTGTGAATTAAGAGGTGGGTTTATTGAGGGGGGAAGGGATGTTATGGGGGTATTAGTTGGGTATTTTTGTTTTGTTTACGAGGAAGCAATTCTTGCCGAACAAATTGGTACGGCATTTCATTCTAGGATGAAATGTTGTCAATATTTTTTATAGAACGAATTGAGGGCTTCGAAAACGATTTTTTCACAATTTTATGTGTTTGGTTAAATTCTAGGATAATTAGTCTCTACAGAAGCCGAAACAAAATTAGGTGGATGTGCAGAACAGGTACCCCACACACATTTCAACATAACTAATTAAATCTCAAAATTTTCATACTATGAGTTCAATCATGTTTCGACTATGTTTGTCGGAAAATGGTTAGCATATCAGAACATAACAGAAAGGATGTTCACGTTAAATTGAGAAGATATCGGGCGAAAGAACATCAAAACACAGGGTGTCAGAGGTGTGTACCTTAGTATATGGCAACGATCGCCCCGATTTCAACTGTTTTTGGCTCAGTTTCGTGTGGATCGAGCGATCGACGGCTGACGTTTAGGAGATGGGCGATGTGTACGACAAGCAGTGCACATCAAATTCATTTTTTTATTTTTTTCTGAGTTTGTGACCTACGATTTTTGAACCAAGTTCTCATGTTGAGAATCCAGTGTCATCCCCTCACCAGAGTGACCACTGTGAATCCTAGGTGACAGTGAGGATATGATCAGAGAAGATATGATTTTTTATCTTCATTACAAATTAACAAAATCAATTTTTTTGTCGACAGGTGGATCAGAGAAGTTGAGTAGGTTGACTGTTGAAGGCATCAGTGTGAATAATTTTTGCAATCACCTTTGCGGTATCCCTCCTCTGTGTCTGTATTAATATATGTTATCTTCAGAAGGAAGTGATGTTCCCGAACCCGTAAGTCTCAAACCAAATTTTTTCGAGAAAAAAGGCTTACAAAGGCATATTTTACACCTAAAAATTTAATTACATACCAAATATTTTTAAAAATCCTAATTTGGGTACCTATAATGCACATTGACCTAACATTACTTCCGTTGTTGTTTTAAATTAAATCTAAGAGCAATTTTAAATTTATTGTAACACAATTTTGAGCTGGAAAATTTGGGATTTTTGAAAATTGATAACGTTTAATTTGACTTGACAAAAAACTTTACTCGCGTCTGACTATAGCGGGACTATTTCTACTGATCGATAAAATTTCAATTTTCATACAAATCTTGTAATGATAAAAGTTGGAATGATTTTATTTTGTAAATATAATTCAAGTGAATGCTACCACCCATTCTCAATTCTATTCGCACTTTTCTACAACTAAACGAGTACGAAAAGAATTCCATCTGAGAAGATGACATTACGAAATACATTTTTAGAGTGAAAACTAATATTGATAAAAATTCATAAATATTCAGCTGAAATTGTCTTTTGATCAATCCTTTATTATTGATGATCTCATCTAACTTTAAAAGCAAGATTAAAAAAAATACGGATGTCTGATTGAAACAGGTCAGTTTCCACTTACCTCAGTGAACTCTTAATTCTAAACATCTTGCATTCTCATAAAGATAATGACAATTTTATACCGATCCTTTTATATGAAAAAAGTTAAGGTTCGTGGGATAAAAAAGATTTCGCATGAGCCTTAAAAAAATTTAAGATTCAGAAAACACTTAACGGAATTCTGAATGCAACGAATTAATTTCCACTGTAGTTTTTTTACAGTCCAATGGGGAGAGAGAAATTTTTATGAGAAAATGTTCTGAGGTGAAAATCAACTACTCTTACAGAAACTTCTTATCTTCCCGAGATATTCAACGGACGCACAACTAAAGTCTGAGCGGAATGGCTCCATTTGTACTTGTTCATGAAATTTTTACCTCCAAACATGGAATAGAGATATCAAACATTTTATAAATTTTTTTTCCAGAGAAAATTAAAGGTTGTTCCACTCATCATTTTAAATAAATGTCGAATAAAAAAAAGTCGACAATGTTATGTTACAGATTAAGCAGTCGTTGAAATGGAATTCATTCATTTTTATAGCAATTTTTTCTACACACAAAATTAATTTGTATTTTCATCTTCTCTTGATCAAAATTGCAACATTATCATCAAATCTGGATTTTTAAACATCAAAATATGAACTAAATTCCCTATCAAACTTCATATGATCGTATTATATTTGGCGAATTGAGTTTAATATTTAACGAAAATCAAAAAAGAAAAAAATTTTCAACAATGTCGGACTGCAGCTAATTCATTTTCATTTTTCTTGAAGTCAAAAGAGAAAATGAAATTTTCATACGGGAAATTCCTGCGGAGAAAACCAACTTCTCGTATGGGAAGTTGGTATCTTACTTCAAACGCGAGATATTCAACCGTTCATTGAATGTTCTTTTTCAGATATCTTGCCAATCTCCCAGAGTTATCGAAATTTTCATATGAACGCTCTTTGAGAATTGAGAATAACATAAGTACATTCGACGAAAATTCGAGTTTTTCCCTCAATTTCAAGATATTCAACCGAAATTTAATCAACGTCTGAATGGAATGAGTTCAGTTTGCTTTTTCGCTTTATTTGTGGATTCTTCTCCATAGAAGTTTTTGAAGCTAATGAAGATAATTTAATTCTCTTCGGGATATTCTTCGCAACGAAAATTGAATGCATCAAAACGAAAATATTCTTAAAAACATTCCAATTCCACGGAGACACTCGGATTTTTTTTTATTTTAAGATGTTCAATAATAGTATATTTCGTAACAAGTGAAAAAAAATAGATTTTTGGCGAGTGGGAGGTTTATATCACGAGCCGAAGGCAAGTAATATAATCCTACGAGTCAAAAACCACTTTTTTCACGTGTTCACAATATTTTTCATATCAACGTGTCGAAAAAGTACTCCGCTTCGCGTCGAGTGACTGAGAAGTTACTTTTTCGACACATTGAGATGAAAATATTGTTCGTAACTCGTGAAAAAAGTGGTTTTTGACTCGTGGGATTATATCACTCGCCTTCGGCTCGTGATATAAAACCTCCCACTCGCTAAAAACCATTTTTTTTCATTTGTTACGAAATATACTATTCCAGGGTCTCGTCGGTATGTATGTGCACTCATAGAAAATTGAACATAAATTCGGTGAAATTCGCACATAAAAATTTCACATTTCAGCTGATGATAGATGCGCTTGATTTTGTGGCTTTGTTTCAGGTCAATCAGTGTAGTAATTTCTGAGATATAATCACCTGTTTAAATTTCGTTTTTCTTTATATCTCACCAACAACACCGATCTACACTGATTTCAATTTTGCTTTTTTCGAAATATTCATCTCAACAGCCTAAATTTGGGACACTCATAATATGTTGACCACTCAATGCAGAGTTTAGACG
>JAPYZN010003577.1:0-11490 GCA_030522865.1 Psyttalia lounsburyi | reverse complement strand
ATCACAAGTGATTGAAAAGTTCTTTTCGATCACAAGTGATCGAAAAGGCACTTTTCGGCACGAGCTGAATGTAGCAGCAGTGACAAAAAATTATGTTCGAAACTCGTGAAAAAAGTGGTTTCTGACTCGTGGGATTATATCAAAATTACTCGCCTTCGGCTCGTGATATGAACCTCCCACTCGCCAAAAACCATTTTTTTTCACTTGTAACGAAATATACTTTCATCACAATGTGCCGAAAAAGACACTTTTTGTCACAGTGTCATCAAATAGTAGATTTCGCTATTAAGCCAAAAACACCCTTCCTACAATGAAAACATTTAGGGTAAATTTAATCCACAATTCTTAGCTCAATATTATTAATAATAATCAATTAAAAATTGCAAATTAAAACAATCTTATGCGTAAAAATTCTGAAAACATGGATGGAATAGACATTGCAAATCCAATATTAACAGTCTCAAATTCACAGTCACAGATTTTCATTACAAATAATTTATATTTCCCGGTACAAATTTCGGTATAAAGTATTTTTTAAAGAAGTGATAATTCGACGAGTCCATTTTGAATACTTATGAAAATTAGAATTCCGTCCAAAAAATCAATTACTAGCAACTTGTTTTCGGTGAATGTCAAATGTATTCACCTTTGTTATACACATATATTTTAACTGATTTATTGGAACAAAGAAAAATTTTATTCTTCAGAACCAAAATTTTCTCTGACGGCGAGAAAATGTGCTTCAATTTCATCTCAATTACACAAAATTTAAGCAAAAATTACGGAGCGTAGAAAGTGTTATTTCTGAATGAACAATAGTATATTGCCGGATGGGCGTTATGGGGTTTTTTGCTCGCGTGGCGTTTGGCAAACCGAGCCGCAGGCGAGCTGGCCAACCACCACGCGAGCAAAAAACCCCATAAGGTACCGTCCGGCATGATATTTTGCCGTAGTGATTTTAGAGTTTTCGAGTTTGGGAAGTATGTAATACCAATTCCGGGGCGAGAAAGGTCTAGAAGCAGTATCGGCAAAACTTTTTCTATTCTGCTTTTTCTCATCCAGCGAACATGTCAAGTTTCTTTCCATAGATATTTACTGAAAACTAAAAATTGTTTTCTAAAAAAAACAAAATGAATGATTCTAAATTTTTCTTTAAACAGTTTCAGAGAATGTGAGGAAATTCACTCTGACTGCTCGCGAATATCCTGAAACGGCAGTAAAATGCCAGGAAACGTCTGGGAACCGGAAAGCATCTCAACCAATAATGTATTTAACTCAATAAATGAGATAATTATTTATTCAATGACAATTAACAAGCATAAAGAAAAAAAATCACATGTAAAGTTCGAAATCGAGTCTTGCAGCACTGTAAAATGATCCCTGCTGCCCAGTACGACGTACCCAGCCGGTACTTTTAAAATAACCCTCTTTTGCCCATTTATGCATTTGTCGGCTGGTGTGTGGACCATGAATTTCACTGTTTTCGTCGAGTGACCACTTTAATTCCCATGTCACTTCAGCATCCACTGGCTCAGCTGTTGTTTCTTCATCCATTTTTGATGACGTACCAGCTGAAATAGAAGAGGTCAATTCGATGTTAAATGTCGAAGATAAATAAGTTTCCCGAAGCGAGAGACTGCGTTATTAATTACCTTGGTTGGTTTCCACTAGTTTTTCCTTCTCTTTTACGTCGAAATCGTCCGCATACATGTCTAATTCAGCTTCCTGTTTTGATGGATGGGATTGTTTCAAGGATTTATCGATCTACAATGGAAAATTATTTTTTAAATTATTAATAAGTAACCATTGGCTAGTCATTATTTCATTTATTATGGAATGATTTCAATCATTATATGATTTAGAAAAACAAATTAGGAGAAATTTATTTTAAGGAATTTTTTGGGGGCGATTTGGAGTCAATGCCGATGTACCGAAATTTAATTTTGCTTCAACAGGTACTCTTCCTCATTGTCTTATTTTCATGTTTTTAATTTATATTCACGGAAAAAAGGTGATTTGATACGAAGAACGCTAAGAAGACTCCCTTTTCCCCCCGGTGGGATTAATGACTATTTCCATTTATTGTTGATAATTGAATTTCCGAAAACTTAGAAACAACATTTTTCCGAAATGCACTTTGTTGAATTTCTTTTGTTCAAAAGCGAATTATGGATAAAATTTTAAAAATTTGTAAAAAAAATCTCCGATAGGTTGTTTTAGTCCAAAAAACTCTGAAATTTTTTCCGATTTTTCTCGAGCCATTATGATAATGAATAGCAAAATTAACAGTGCATCATTAACATGCATTCAGATTTTGATATTCCAATCTGACCTTTCTCTTAATGTCATCGTACGCCTCCTGATAAATGTCCATATTCCCCGTTCTCGTTAATAATTCATTAGCAAGCTCCGTAAGTTTGGTAATTCTATCCGAGTTTTCATCAGTCTCACTCAATCCAGCTTTTTTCCTCTTCCATCGTTCGGCGGAGGATATCTGCTTTTTTCCTTTACCTAGAGAGCAAATGAGTTTAAAAAATCTCATAAAAACCCACTCAACGTCGGTCTGTTTTTATTGAATTCTTGAAAGTGATGGATTACCTAATCGGCAAAGTGCCTTTGACACCGTCTCTCCAGGTTTTAGATATTCCAGTATCTGTTTGTACAGTGGGATTGGATCAAACATCAGATCTGGTTCTTCTTCACTATCACTATCTGCCAAGCCATTATTTTCATCATTTTTTTTGTCGCTTATGCCTTCTGCCGTTGCTGTGGGTTTGATCTGAAATACAAATAACATTATATCCACACTTTTTAGGCTAAACAATAAATGTTGTAATCGAAACAATATTTTATATTTGAAGCAATACGAAATCATGGGTAAACTTATGAATTCCTTAAGAAAAGCAATTTGTTTAGAAAATAGTGTAACTCCTGGCGTACAAAATGTCTAAAGCTTACCACACAATTTAAGAATGGGTGCGTTAATAATGCAAAATAATCGAAATAATTGAAAGAAGTTTTGAGAACTACTTCATGAATGACAACTGGTAATCATTCTTTTTCATAATTACAAATGCATGATTTTTCTACTACAATTGTTGAGCAAGTAGCGAAAAAATTGAATTTACTTAAAAATTATTCATGTAATTTCCTGATTGTGATGAGATATTGTTCAATCATTCAAAATCATTTGTTTCAAAGAGAATCTAATTAATTATGAAAATATCTCAAAACTGATTAGTTACAACAAAATACTAGTGGATTATTTCTAATGCTATGTTTTTTTGTGGGCAAAGGATATTTTATGCTATTGGAAAATAAAATGAATATTTGCAGAATTAATTGTATTACTGATTGATGAGACAATTAATTTTCCAAGATTACCTGGACCCAATCAATATTATCTAACCAATTATCCCTCATCTCTTTCTCTTTATTCCAGAGATAATGACCATCTTTATCAAAGTGACCCTCCTCAAGTTCTTCCTTCATATTGAAAGCTGTGAACCCAACATTGGTCTCAGCTGCCATTGATCCCTCCTCAGTTCCTGAAAAAAATTCCCTCGTTATCACCTCTATCTTCAGAAAAAATAATGAACATTTCAGAAAATGGGAATAACTCACCCTCTAAGTCATCGGGATTCATCACATTGTAATTATCCTCCTGTACCTTGTCATCCTCCTCATCAGAATCAAGTGTATGTTGCTTTTCATTTGCTCTCGACGCAGCTGACCAACTCCTCTCGTCCGTCAGAATCTCATCATATCTACGTTTCGACATTTTCTGAATGGTATTTCCAACGATAACACGACTTTTGCTTAGAACACTTATTATTATGTTGGACTTTATTAATTATCTCCGCTTCGAAGATACTACTGCAGGGCGTTTGTTATTGTGTATCATTTGTGTACCAAAAATTCTAGGTTAGAATTTCTTGATTTTGTTCGGTAACGTAGGGCTCTGTCAAGTACCAATCTCGAAAATTCCAACGTAGGGATAATTAGCACGCGTATTATGAATTTTATAATGAAACCAATTTAGATCAATTGGGAATCATTCAGGATGGCTTAAAATTTGTTTTACAATTTGGGAACTAATTGTTCATTAATAATGACAAATGCTTTTAAAGCCGTAAAGTTAGCAAGTGATATAGCTGAATAACAATTAATTTGGCATAAATAAATTACAAAATAATTTGGGAAGTTCAAAAAATCCTAAACCCGAATTTGGGAATTAGTAATGTTTTTAAATAATTATTTTCTATTCCCGAGCCCCACACGTATGTATTATTCAGCAGGTATATAATGAATTTCCTAATGAACCCAATACCAATCATTTACAAATAGTTTAGGATAGCTTGGAAATTAATTATTATAGTTTTAGAACAAATAGTTTTGTGCAGTAGTGAAGTGGACGATCCGTTTTATCGACAACTGTTTTTCTAGCCAAGTCTCCCATCTCATTCCTCACTACATATACCATGGATGTAATTCCAAACAGATGTAAGTAAATTCATTCAAACGGGTTTGACCGGCTAGGCTATTCGGAGTGGAGTGTAATCATTCAATTCTAATAAAACAATTGAAATAATCGATAAATTAATGATTTAATCAATTTTTTGGTCAAGTGCAAACAAGCAAGAATGAAGATAAATTGTAACGTAGAAGTGGTGAACAGATCATTGTCTGCTCCAAGGAAGAAAGCACAAAGATCTTGTTTGGCCATCGGAAGACAATCAGTGAAAAATGATGAACTACATCTTCTCCTTCAACAACAACAGAATAAATTGGGAACTAAATACAAGGTAGTAGAGAACAATATGATTTACACGTTCCTTAACATTTTCTTTTGCATTTTTTTAATATTCCCAACGATGGCTAACCAGTAAATTCAATTGTAGTATTCTTTTTTTGATTGAATTGAGTTTCCAATGAATGTATATTTTTTGTGTCACATGTGGCATCTACCGAATATATGTTGTGCTTCTTATGGAACCCAATAATACTCACAAAATATTGACATAAGTATTTTCGAGGTTAGATGTTCAGGAAACTTTATTCATGACAAATTCATCCATCCTTGATATTCACCCTTTCAACAATGACTCACTGACGTGAACAGTTGAAGAAATTCAATAGAACTATTTCCTAATTTTTCTAATAATTTTTTTTTTCGAGAAACCAAATTAGAAGTCAATATTATATGTTATATCAATTGTATGGAATTTGGAATTACCCGATTTCTTCATTAGTAAACGATATTGAAAATGTATTTTAAAATGTTCCTCATCCACAATTTTCAGTTAATATAGAGAAAAAAATGGAAAATATCCATCCATTGGGATGGAAAAATTTCCAGACTTTTCCATTAAATACTTCTAATACTTGAAAACCTTAAATTTAGAAATATAATTGGTTTCACGGTGCTGTTTTTCAGTCACACACATAACATTGACATAACTCGAATTCTAATTACCTGTTTTTATTACCAATTTGTGATACTGTCAAATTTTTGTATTTTATACTTTGTTTGCGAACTTGTACCACATCAACTCATCGAAAAATTAATTTGTATTTTTAATTTTCCGCCTGTGGGCTATCGGAAATAAACGAATGAACGATCCTTCTGATATATGATTAAATTCTGTGGAATATTTTCCTAGCAATGCTTCAGATATTATTCTATTATTCTCATTACCAGATGAAAATCGGTCTCCATGTCATCCTCAAACTCCATTAATGAAAAAAATCATACTTATTTAACAGATTAATGAAAACATTGAGAACGTTTTTACAAAATTTGTCAACGATGGAAAAGCAACGATTCGACTTAAGGAGCCTCCGCATGACTTAAATATCCGTTGCGATGCAATACAATTGAAGAGTTTCCTTCGGACCTTGGAACTTGGTCTATCGAAAAAACTGAATGTTTCTGTCCTATGTATATCCAACATGAATCTAAAGAACATTACCCAAGCCCCAAAGACTAAAGTCATAATAAAGAGCAAAGCAGATTATCCAGTGCTACAAGGATTTCCAAGGACTACTGAGGAATTGAATATCTCTAGCTTAGAGAGGAAATCATTTGATCGCCAGATATTAAAGCTGCAGAGTCTACGAGTCTTCAATTTATCGGACAATAGAATAACATCACTACCAAAAGAGTTGGGTGCATTGCCATGCTTAACTGAATTGATTGTCTCCAAAAATGCACTTGGAAATGGTGGAAAGAATAAATGGGCTTGGTTGAGTGAAGGAACTCTTTCGAAAACGTTGAAACTCCTGGATTTGAGTGAAAACGGAGTAAGTAACTTGACATTATTATTTTCTAATAGATATTCCTCAATGAGATTTTTCAAATGGTGTATTCATTTCCTTACTCCAACCACTTGATTAATTGTGAATGGTTATTATATGTCGAATTCAGGAGATCATAATTGCAAAAAATTCTATTGTATAATCCAATATGGCGGCCGAGTAAATGCAGACACTTTCAATTCAATTTTTATCTCTTATTTCTCCGGAAACTCATATTTTTTTATATCTTAAAAAAACAAGAATAGATGACGAACAAAGTTATATATACTTATATATACAAACAAACGCTTTAAAATGCCCAATCATCGAATTGAAGACATCAGTGTAGTGCTCTTATGGAGACCCCATGTTAAATTTTGTTTTTCACAAAATTTTTTCTCTAATAAATGCCCGGAAACTGAGGTCGAAATTGCGCTTAAAATTAATATTTAACCCTACTCTATAATCTTCGAAAGGGATTTCTTGCAAGGAAAATTTGCTGTAGTACTTGGACATCCTTAAACCAAGTATTATAATTTCAACATCCTCCCATCGAGTACTGACCCCCACATTTTTTTATGCTCGGTTGGATGTACAGAACCTCCTCCTCAGCTTCCCTTCTGAAGGCCCGGTGGCCTGGTCGTTTCCTCAAACACTACTCTATGAACGTACGAAATCTGACCCTATTACAGACCGATTCATCAAATTAACGACAATTTTCGCTCTTGATAAGTTGGAGCACATTTTAGACTTGTGTCAAAGAAGAATGTTCAATATTAGAGCCCGATACAAATTTCTACGGCAAACTTTTCTGGAAAATGTGAAAACTATAACTCACTCCCAACAAAATGATTTCATAATAATAGATACAATAGCAGCTTTCCATTGTCCTCACCATTATCACATTGCTCAAATTGCGTCACACACATCTCACCTCTGACTCTATAAAAGTTCTTAATATTGTTGCTTTATAATCCCATGCTTCTAGTAACAATCTGATTGTCTACTTTTTCCTCTTGGCTCTTTTTTATTTTCTGCAGTTTAAAATTAATCTTCTATAACTTACATGTAAATACCAGGCTGAATGGTCGCGGGCGATCCTCAGTAACAAGCTTCAGTAAATGTCTAATATAGTTCCACCTATACGAATCCAATGAGACTTGGTGGCAATGTTGGTTTATGTTCTCCAAGTGTGAATCTGAGAACCGGAAATTTTGAAACGTGATTCCAATTACATCCCTCATCCATTTTCTTGACATCCATCTAATTCAATTCACCTGTGATCTGTTTGCAGTTAAGTCAACTATCGAGTCAAATAGGAAAATTAACACAATTGGTATCTTTAAATGTCAGCCGCAATGCTCTGACAAACCTTCCCACGAGTATTGGAACGTTAGCATCGCTGAAATATCTGGACGTATCCCATAATTCTATACAGTCTCTTCCTGGCAGTCTGATGAAGGTGAGATTGGAAGGCCTCAACATCGCTCACAATCCTGACATTTTTCGAGCCAAATCGCAGGCCTTCGCTATGAATTTTACAGTATCAACGCTCACACAGTTGGGGGCTCAAAAGATTTTACATTACCGGTATAGTAATTATAATTCAATACAGTCATAGAGATAGCTTGAGTTAATATATCACATGTGGATGGTGGAGGCACTGCAATAATTATTGAATCGACTAGATTTCTTCTGAACATGTCTCTGTATAGTTTTACCTGTAATCGTTTTCTAAATTAGTCATTTTAGATTCACTTGTCCGAGAAAACTAAAATAAGTTAGGGATGTTGAAACGCTTGAAAATTGTAGAATTACATATCTTCATATTTGTCAAGCTTTCAGCTCAAACCTGACTGGCAGTGATAAATTATACTAGATTTTTTGACTAACTTCTATTGACGAGAAAAAAAAGTTTCAAAGGATTTAATTTATAATATTAATAAAATGGTTTCTTTCAGGCTTCCGTATGATGCTAGCATTATCCCATTTACTCTCGTGCCATATCTGGATAATGCCTCCTATTGTGTATGTGGTAAGCCCGTCGTAGGCCAATACAATTGCCTGAATACATCCAGGAATGTGAGCCAAATAGCAAAAGAAGTCACAGCCTCAGGGGACACCAATGTTTCATTTGAGTGTGTTGTATGCTCTGTTAACTGTTGTAAAAGTCTGCTGTTTCCACGATAATCATCGCGAACTCGTGTATATTTATTTATTACAATAATAAACATATTTTTGTACTTTTCTAATCAATTTGATTCTCGATACCGGTAGTATAACAATTTTGAGATATCTTAAATGCCAAGAGATACCTCACCCATTCACGGGATTACGCATTCAATCGGGAGTAATTCCCCCTGTTTTCCCTCCTTTCGGACGCTCACTCTGAAACCCATCATTGTCGAGTCAGCGTGACCGACATTAAACAAGACGGAAGAAACACCTCATATAATTGGCCGAGACGATGACGGGAGTTAAGGACCACCTAACGCAGGGAGAACGACGCGTTGCCACCCGACTTGTCGATTGGATATCTCCGGAGACGCGTGCCATTTTCGAGAGTAGAACAATTAGTGAGGAATTGTTATATTCGAACAACATTAAGATGTTCGAGTAAATAAGAAGTGCCCTGGAGATCGTCACATTGTGTATCCAGGAAGGAAGGCCCCCAAGGCGTGAACTACAAGAACAGGAACCGTGATACCGTGGATACCGTGTGGTATCCAGGAACTACAAGAGAGAGTCCTTTATATTTCCCACTTCCTCTCTCCCGGTAATTTTTTGTTTAATTGTACTTTAAATTGATGATTCCGTCCCTTCTTTCTTTCACCCCCTTAAATTCAATCCCCCTGTTTTCTCTGTATATAAATTTATTCAATACGCTATCTTACGCAAGGCTTGTTGCCTAGACTTACCCCCTTTCCCCTGAGATAGTTTGTTGGCCGAATTAGAGTTAAATTTAATTTATTATTCGCTGAATTATTTTTTGGTAAAAGACAATAAAGTGCATTTGGTCTTTTTGTCAGGAATATATTACTGAATAAATAACCGATAATAGTTAATAATCTCTAAACGTCCCTTTATTTCGCGACCCTTCTATTTTATTATTGAAAGATATTTAATAATTAATAGCCCGGTTGCAGTCTGTGGAAACCTTTTCTTTACTGATTTCACTGAACTATTTAAAACGAAAATGAGAGATGATACCGAGAGAAGCATCGAAAAACATGGAAAAGAGAAACGCAAATAATACTTATTGTTATACCATTCTCGGCGTACAAAACTTAGGTTCTTAAAAGGAAAACTTCCTAGGGAAACATCGCTCTAGGTGAATAGGGCATGATGTGGACACTACAGCCTCAATGACTCTCTGTTCAAAGTTAATATCATCAATTCTCCAGAATGCCCATGTGCAACTTCTCAGCAAGACCTCCATTGTGTTATATTCCAACATTTCTATTTTCTACGCATTCTATGGCATAGAAAGACAGAAACTAATGAGAAAAATCAGGAAATCCTGCCCAGCACCTCAGTATATGCTAACAATTCTACACACTCTAGAGGGAAAAGTGATCAGCAAAATATCATCTTTTTTAAAAAACTGTAATATAAAGAGCGAAAAAAGGAAGGGCCAACGGCACGTGGTGTTCCCAAGCGGTCACCCATCCAAGTACTGACCACGCTCAACGCTGCTTAGCTTCAGTGATCGGACGAGAACTGGCGATTTCAGCGTGATGTGACTGTTGGCTGTCTACAACGTAAAGAGATCCTACTATAAAAAGTACATACACCTCGGATCTCGAATCGAATCGAAAACCAGTTTCACTAACCTCTCAAAATCTTAACATGACACGCGCTCGGTTTCTTTACAATACAGCGGGCGGTAGCCCGCGTTCGGGCTCGTGAATCTAAAAACAACATATAACCATGCGAACAACTATTTATTTCACAGCTATACTTAAGACTAAAAGTTGAACCCGTAAACTAAATTGTAAACCAAAACAATTTTTTTTTAATGTACCCAAATCAACTCATCAACACTGAACAAAGAAATTTACTACCAAAATTCACCCATAAAAATGTCTGAGAACAATAATATTGACGCTTCAACTAATCTGAAATATAATTATTGTAATAAATTAAAGCATTCAGAAAAACATTGTTTCCGAAATACCGTTAGTTAACCACATTAGCAACTTGCCTGCCTTCTCGAAGGAAGGTACATATTAGGGTTAGCGTATACTATAGTGTACTCGCTTTCATATCAATGTTCATTTTGAAAACTGAAGTATGGTTGTTATAATTTAGTTTGTATGTTGTAGAACTGATATTATTGTCTGACGGAAAAGGGAATCTCAACGCAAACGCTTTATCTAAAAATCCAGTGGTTCAAATTAAGGTGATCAAAAATCATTCAATCTATATCATAAAATGCAAAAATCTGAAAACAAAAATAACCGAGATTAGAGAGTAAATAAGGTATGGATGGGTCAGTTTCCTCACGGTTAAGATCAAGGGAAAAATTACCTACCGCCACAATCCTGAAAAAAATACCGAGGTGTGAACAGGAAACAAAACAATTCTGATGGGGTATGAAATTCCTCGACAACCTTTTTTTAAAAGCCTAGATGAAATTAAACGAGTTCATGGACATACGAAGCCAATTTTTGACACGATGGGCCCGTTACAAAACCAATTCCATTTTACGATTGTAGGGGACTGAATAGCGCAATTGCCATTAATTCTCTCGAGTTGTAAATTCCAGAAGTCTGAATTAATGACACACTATCAGCCTTACTACTACACGCCGAATAGGTTCTTTGTGTAGCTGATTCAGGCGATGTTATTTGAATGGGTCTGGAGTGAGTGAGGATGAATGCTGGGAAACTTGGATAGTTGGATGCAAACACCTCACTAATTTTCACTATTTTCCGTTTATTTAAACTATAGTGATTTAATTAAAAATATTTCGGTTCTGTGAGATGGTTCTAATCAGAGGTTTGAAAATTTGACTGTCTGTAATCTTATTTTTGTCACTCAGTCCATGAAGCACTACTTCACGGCCGCTTCGCGTCCGTGAAACACCGCCCACGGACGTCGTGACAAAAAATATTGTTTGACACACGGCTGTGAAGAACTTTATGTTGCTAGGACTCAACCAATTGCGACTTATCGGCTGCCATAACTGCC
>JAPYZN010003573.1:0-15093 GCA_030522865.1 Psyttalia lounsburyi | reverse complement strand
AAGGAAATCCGCGCACATTACGCCATTTTTCTACTGTCACTAGACACGTGAAACGATTTTCCAGTAAAATTCCCCAGTTACCAGATTCAAAACCCACTAAATTCACTATTTCTGGACTGCACCAGTTCCCTGGCGGAACAGACCCATTGCCTCTCAGATTTTATTTTTAGTGATTTTTTGGATTTTCCATTTTTTGACCGCTGGGGCCCTCCGATTTCTGTAATTTTTGGCTGGCTGGTCACGTTTTCGGCGATATCTCCAAAACTATTGATCTTATCGCCACGGGGTTTGCTCCATTCGAAAGCTGAGCTCATTCCCCATCGAAATAGTCATCTGGGAAGTTTCCAAAATGATTGTTCCACTCCTTTTTTGGTAATTTTATGAATTTCAGGAAAACTGTGAAAACGGTTTGAAAAATCATTTTTGAAACTTGCCAATACCTTGGATCGATGTGAAATAAGCTCAGCTTTCGAATGAGCCCAACCCCAGGTCGCTAGGATCAATAGTTTCTGAGATATCGTCAAAAGAGTGCCGATTTTGATAAAAATCGGCAGAATGAAAAGGGGGAGTTTGAGTTTTCGGTATTTCAGTCTGTCGGGCCAGACAGCCGACCGGGAATTCTCAGATTTTGATTTTTCTAAAGGAAGATGAATCCTGGGTAGCCCTTTTTGGGAGTTTTTGGCCCTTTTGGGCCTGTTTTCGTTTTTTTCGATTTTTCAGAACGTTTGCGTCGTTTTTCCGGATTTTTGAAGGCTGAGGGGGATCTAAGGGTTTCTACATTCGTTTTTGGGCCCGTTTGGCATCGCTTTCAGGACATTTTCAGCCCTTTAGAGACTTTTAGGGCCCTTGTCTATTCAATTCTTCAACAAATGGAAGAATCAATGCTCAATACTGTTCATAGCATTTTCATAACGAGCAATAATAAAAAAATAACAATTAGGTGGATAGCTCATGAATTATAAGTGCCAATACTTGCATTTCTATCAACATTTGACTTGTTTGCGGTTCGATCTGAAAGGCCAATTGTTCACTAGCCAATTTCGGGGGTGACTGGAGTAATCGCTCGAGGAGGGAGTAAGTACGGTAATGATCGAGTACATCAGAAGCCACCAGCTCAATCGGTGCATTGGTCTGTTGGCAAACGCCTCGTTGATGGAGAATTCCAACTGCATCACTTGCTGATGAGGGAACAACAATACAGGAATTATTTTGATGATTAAGGATCAAAGTACAGAAGGACGATGAAATAAAATGAGCCCTTATTTTATCATCATAATCTCATAGCTGAATCAAATCAAATAAAAAACCTCAGGTTGCTTCTTAGACTCAACTTGAAGTTTCCAAAAAATCAAATAAACCCTTTCAAAGACTCCATTTAAACTCACAAGTCTTAGATTATCATTTTTCACTTTTTGGCTGTATAATCTGAATTTAGCAGGTTTCATTTTAAAGCCAGAAAATATTTTACTGCTGATTAAAAAAGGGTCATTTTATTTATATCACCTCTAAACCCTGCTCTTCGCCCTTCCCCCAATGATTATTTAACATTAAATACTTACAAGTGTGTCCATCCACCCAGAGCTGATAGACTTCAGGATCCACTAGAGTGTAATTACTAATAAAAACATCGACCTCCGACAACATTTTCTCAAAAAATCAAATTCATTAAATTCGCAGGGTTTCACACGCTCACTCGTTCCTCTTCATCGCGTATAAACAAAACTATTCCAAAATTCTGAGGACGTGTCTCAACATCCATTCTCACTTCTTCAAATGATTCAATATAAACATCATCTCTTGTTAAATAAATCCCCAATTTTGCTCTTGTTATTTATTATTTATCACACGCGAATTTAATTGCCCTTGTTGAGGAATGCAGTAATCAGCTGATATAAAACTGTTGTCCCATTTATACCCTGGGTAGGTGTCCACAGATTCTACGGGAAATGTCGCATAGCTGCCATCTTACGGCGTAATGACAGTCTAAAATTCCAAGATGGCCGCAAGAGGTGTTTGTTCTCCTAGTTGTGGTATGGTAATTGTCGTTTGTAGAGTGAATTTATGAGTTTTCTCGTGTGTAATATTAATTAATATGCGGGCATAAGCTAAATACAAGCATTACCGAGAGTTTTATCGATTAATAACATTAACTGGCAGTGAGTCGAGTGAATATGTGCAAGATGGCGTCGTATGTGTTAAAATTTCCATTGTGTTCAGTGCTCGGAATGTTTTGTTTGTGTCTGGCGAGGTCATACCAAAGCGATTTTGAAGTCATAATAAATTGTGTACCGAGGAATTGTGTATGCCCGGATGTTGTTAAAACCTGCAGATGAAATGGAGATGTTTGCTCTCACTATCAACTGATGCTCATGCTCAGGTTGGCGATTTTCGAGTGCAGTTGCAGGTGGTAAGTAGCAATTACAACATTATTATCTGAAAAAAGTATACTTATACTTATTTAAAGTAAACTATATGCCACAGTTTATTGAGGAAATTAGGGTTGTTTATTTACGCATTGATTCGTAAACAGATTATTCATTTTTTTTTTACCCAGAATAACCATTCGATCAGCCTAACGTCAATGTTTTCTATTTGGGCTGCTCGCTATACCCTCAAACAAATTATTCCTCTGTATACTAAATCGCCCCGGCAATGATAACTCGCTCGTAAATGTGTCGAGGCATTCAATATAATTTTGATTATCCTCATGGAGCCAATTAGATTGGACTTTGGAGCAGTGATGATCTTCCACTGTGTTACAACTTGGGTGAGTTCACGTCGTACAAATTCAGATTGTCTATTCGTTCCACTGATAGTTAGGCTGGTATCGAGTAATGAAAAAAATTAGATTTAATTGCCGAAAAAAAAGCAGTAAACAGTAGTCTTGTACGAAGGTCAATTATTTTCAGTGATTAATTAGTGTTCGACGATATCGGATTTGTTATTTGTTTTGGTTGGAATTTTTTTGCCTCATTAATGTGAATTAAGGAATTGGAATCTGAAGGAATTTACCCCGATGATAATTAACATTATTTATTTATCGATTTAATAAAAATAAAATCGATAGTTATCGTTTTACAATTTATTTCTCATAAATAAAAAAAATCAATAAGTTATTGCTATCGTCATTACGTGTACATTCCGACATGAAATTGAGTCGAGTTAGGTTGTAAACTGTTTCATAAGTTGAATTATGGATTTTTGGGCGTTAGAGATAAGTTTTGAAGCCCGAATTACTTTGCGAGTGTAATCATTTAGATAAGTGGATTATATTTTATGATTTTTTTCCCAAAATATTCATCTCTGAAGGTTAATCTATTAGAATCAAACATTAATATTTGGTAATAAATTAAATATTCATCACCAGAGATCTTTTTGATCTAAATTTCAGAGGCAATATCAGGTTGATCGTTAGAATTATCTTCAGTGTAAATACTAGAAGTCATTTTGCATAAATATGTGGCAATATTATCCAATTTTGAACTGAGAAAGACATTAATTATTGTCTTCAAGCTTTCATCAAACATTTAAAAATTTATTAAACACACACTGCTCCGCGTGGACTCTTAAGTTTACTGATGAATTGTGGAGTTGATGGAGTTACTATAACTATATTAATTCATAGAAAGGAATAGAAAATATTCCATTTTTGAGATCGTTTTATAATTCTTTCTATGTTAGTCTGTCCTTTACTACTTCTTTTTAAAACAATTCAATATTGCAGTATGCGAATTGTGATGAGTCCAAATGCTCACGCGTCTGAAGGACAAACGGACAATAAACAATGCCTTTTTTGCCCTAATTCTTGATTTTTATACTCATAGCACACCTTCAACGCATAAAATATCTCATTACAATAGTGCACTCCTATGGAATTTTACCGCAATCCGTTCACATAACATTAAATATGTTACACTGTTAGAAAAAAAATTAAATTTCTCGGGTAGTTTACCATTTATTTTCAGGACAGCGACACTGACTTTGAGTTGGCGGTAAACGTACCATGAAGTTTCAAGTTTCATGGAAAATTCAGTGCAATTCCAGAATTTCGGGCAGTGTAAAGACGGAAATTTCTCAATGTACTTAAATTCCCAAAGGAGTATGAATATTCAGTAACGAGTTACACTCGGTAAGAATATTCTGCAAAATGTGAATTTTCATGAATTTTCTTTCCTAAAATTAAATTCAGCGTCATCGTCCTGAAAATGCAAAAATACTTGACGAATTTTTTGAATTTCTATTAATTTTCAGGCGGCAATAAATCAGAAATTTCCAGATCTCATCGACGTTTCGACGAAATCATGAATTTTCAGTGAAAAAAATCCATTTAAATTCCCATCAAAATTAAGTGTGATAAAAATTAACGGCAAGTCTACCGGAAAATACAGATTTTTTTTTAACAGTGTAATTAAGGATAAATATGTGCATAGAATTTCTCATTCACGTTGAAAATCCAATAAAATAAAGGTAGACGTAATATTTCGAGGGCAGTTAAAATTTCCTAAGTCCTGTAGTAAAGATTGCAGATTACATATGCAGTTTGATTTCCAATGAATCCAAAATTCGTAACAATTTTTGTCAGAATTTTCACAAATTAGCGTCCATAACTTTCGCTGGGCATTCCAAAAATCAGAAGATTTAACAATAACGCAAACTAGAAATTCCATCCAAACTCTTAGTTACCACACATTTCAATGATTTTTCACACTCGAGACTCTAGTCAACATTGACCTTGTCCCAACTCCGAATTAAACATCACACTTCAACACTTCCTCTCCACAACTCATCATCCAAGCGTTAATTAAAAAGAAAAACAAACCCACATATTAATCACAAAATTCTGTAACACCTGTGTACATTTGCTTATCTTATCACCGGAGGGGGAAGGGGGCTGTTGAGCCGGATTCAAATGCAAATCCAGAGTCAAATCGGCACCGAAGTTAAACAAAAAAAAAAAAAACTATAAAAAAAATCGGCAGAAGAGAAATTAAAAAAATGATACAGAGAGATGTGCAGCCCGTAGACTTTCCTACGACTCAGCGACGAAAAAAAATAATTGAGGCGTAAAATAAAATGATTAACTGCTCGTTACCATGCCACGGGCAGTGTGATAGCCTAGCTTCTCCAATAAATAAAATCTACATTCAGTTAGAGAGCAAAATAACAATTATTGAAGCATTGTTTACGTCGGTGCGGGACAGTGAGTCCATAGAGGTCAATGATGAGCGGAGGGAGAATTTATTGAGCAAATCGGACATTTTTAACGCCTGGACTCGATTACAAAACACAATGGAATTATTAGTGATTTTTTTTCTACGAGGGGGAGGGGGTACAATCGGCATTCGACATTAAAAAATTAAATACAGTCCGATCTTATAAGATACTCCACGACAATAAAAGACAATGGATTTTTATTATTTTCGAAGTATCTTATGTAAAGATTAGACTGTATAGGAATCTTCAATCATTATATATATATTTTTTCAACTACTCATCAGTAGTTTTATTTATTATTAATTTATAATTAACTGCACTGAGAAAGACAACCCAGCCAACAATTTACCGGTAAATTACCGGATATTTACCGGTCTTACCCGGGGCTTTTACATGGTATCGGTAAAAATTGTTCCTTGGGAATATAATTTTGTCAATCAAATAATCTTCTGACAAGAATTTAAAGTCGAATTTTACAAAACCAAATATGTTTGTCCAAATTATATATTTTTTTTTCAGCGTGAGTAATTACGTAATCGTGAATTTCGATTGATGATTAATTATACTCAGGGAGTTGACAAATCTAGAATCTCATTAGCCACTTTAAATAAAAAATGAAGTAATGTAGAATGATATACAATTTACCTCATATTATTACATCTGATCAGATAATCAATAATATTCCAGCGTTACTCTTGAATACCGGAATAAGCGAGAAATTTTGTTAGATTATGCAATTGATAAAGTAATCCATTAATCTTAATTGTGGTAGAAAGTAGGGGGGGGGGGGATGTAGGGGTGGAGTGGGAGAATACTGTCTTGGTTTTTACGTCGCCCAGTGCCTTCCATTTCGACAATTCCCCGCTTTCTTTTTTTGTTCTTGTTTTTTCATTCGAATGAAGGCACAATGTAATACAATAACACGACCACTGGGCTAAAGCTATAGTAAATGAGAGAGAGAGAGTCGGATAGGGAGAGAGACAGAGGGGTTTGGGAAAGGGAGGACTCAAGTTCGCTACTCTTGTCTCCTGGTAGAGAGAATCTTCACCAGCGGTAGCTTCAGCACGTTTCACTATTTCTACTTTAATCTCTTCATTCTTCTCCATTATTACATTTTTTTCCTTTTCACTCTGTTTATGCCTTGCGTTTTGGCTTGTTTTCTGTGTCTGTTGTGGGGGGGGAGGGGGAGGTGGAGGTGGAGGGAGGATTTGTTTCCCTCCATTTGCACACAGTTCTTTTTACCATTCTGTCTCTTCGTCGTCCTCTCGTCTCTGATTTCTGTACGTGTAGAGGGAAAATGAAAGAGAAGGAAAAAAAATGCGCTTCCAACACATTTGGGCGAACCACATGCAGCTTTTCACGTTTGCCGGTGGATGTGTGGATTTTTACTTGTTTCTTTTCCTTTGGGAGGGGGAGGGCTCTTTCACATACATCCACACGCCTCCACAACCATGTTTGGCAGTGTTTTCTGGGTTATCGTATTATTTGAGTCTACGTAGAGTAGCTGGATAGGTGAGAGCTGAGTCGGCGAACAGCAAGGTACTATTTCGTTACCGCGTCTGTGTATGCTGCTGTTCTTTGTCAACCATTTCTGCAATAGGAGAAGTGGTAAATGTGAATTTATTGCTTGAGAAGAGAAATAGTAAATGATGATGTCATCTAGAGTAGGTCTACTCTTAGGAGGTTATTGCTCATTTCTGCTATTTTTCACTAGTCTAAACTTGCGTTGAGCTCAACGTCTTTTCCAATTTTTTTAATTATTGACTTTGACCCGTCAGAGTGACCAAATAAGTTTTTGCAAGTCTGTTGTCATTCCAACATTGAACATCTAATTCTGACTTTCCGTTTTAATTATCAAAGAAAGATACAAAACAATTTGAGTATTGAAAAAAAACGGCATAATATTTATTGGTTTGGATGATTTTTAAGTTGTCCTCGTGTAATTTAGTTGGACAATTGAAAAACTTAAAAGTTGGAAAAGGATAAGTTCATGGCCTGGCCGGAGGGTGGAGAAGTTGAATTGGTTTTTGATGATTAAAACTATAAAATCAATAGTATAGCCCATTGGAAACAGTAAAAGACACTCGAATATTCTCCGAGGACCTATGAAGTCATTTCATCAACCTCAAAAACTTTTCAAGATGATGGAGAAAGATGGAGAGACTGTATTTTCATATTGGAAAACTTTGCTCTCCTCTTGTCCTATTGTCTCATAGAGTCGAATGGAGGAGAACTTCTATTAGTACAGGAACGGTTTGAAACATTGAACGGCTTCGTGCAATTGATGCGTTCGAATGGAGGTAATTTTGAACTCACTCTAATGACATTGTTATATGGAGAACCACTCATCATTAACGAAGCAGCTGATGTGCACGATCCTCGGCAGAAGTAAGCGTGATAGCCACTCGGATGGAGAATCCAATCACTCCATCCAATCTCCTCAAAGCTTATGTACAAATCGTCTCTGCAGCACTCTTTCATTTCCGGTAGGCAATTTGAATTGCGCTTTGGACGATTTTTTTGAGGCAAAGGCGATGTGTGAATAACTAGAAATGGCTTTAAGGTCATTTCAGTTGACACTGGTGCATTTTCACGGTCTATTGAGCATGTACTGCATGCTATTTGCATTGCGTGATTCAATCTGTGCTTCTCCACCCATTTTCTTATGGTAAAGGCTACGTCCGTTTTCACCCATCCCTCTGGAAATTTATTCACTTCATTAGTCATTTATTCATGATAGTCACTTATTTATTGATTCACTGTTTTTCGTTAAATAATCAACATCGAAACACGTTTATGAATTATTTTGCCAGCAATTTTGTTTTTCTTCTGCTGTTTCATTTTTTTTTTTATTGTTTTGAAAATCGTGGAACTTGTAAATTTCGAATTCAATCGGATGGTTTGGTTTAGATTTAGCATAGTTGTACTTAAATTAACTTACATTTTCGATTATTTTAAGAAGATCTTGGTTCTCATATTGAGAACATTTTCGTCCTAAAATTAATCTACTCAGGTTTCAAGGGTCTCTTGAAATATCTGGAAAATATATAACTCAAAATATAAAATAAAATATAATAATTCTATAACTCACCGTCAATGGAGGTTTCAAAAATCGCCATAATGGTATTTTTCTCAAAGCTCCCACCCTGATCCCAGTGATCGAGCTCTGAAAGCACAAATGTCTGCCCAAAAACATCATTCTCATCGTTCTCTTTGTAAAACCATAGATCGGCCGATGTGACAGCCACAAATTGCATTTCCGCGGGTAGATTAAACGTGAAACACGCCGCAGGGCTGAATCCAGTCAAATGATTCGAGTTGGTTCGACAATTGGTGAGGTCAGTCGGGCCTGAAAAATAATTTTAAAAAACAATAATTGATCAGTACCTCTGATTGATGATTTTTCTACACCTCTTTATGGCTGTTGTCATAGACAATCCAGTCTCATTAATTTTAAAACGTTGATTGCTATTTGACTCTGTCATTTACTCTATTTTTTTTATGGCTGGATCGAGGGGAAATGAGGACAAATGTTTGCCTCGGTTGAATTATTTCCCATCAATTAGTGGACGTCACGATGATGGGAGTTTTACTTGCAATCCTCAATTCAACCGCGGGAATTCCAATAGTGAAAAGCATCGGATACCCTAGAATTGCAACTCATTATCCGGAATTACGGGTGGAGTGCATGGAAATCCCGGCTCATTATTTTCACTCTGCACTAGTTACTCCGCATTCTTTTTGCCTCATTCCGTCATTTAGGTCTGATTTTTCTTTCTCTTTTGGAAAATCACGTCAATGTCGGTTATGTGAGACAGTTCACAGTGGAGAGACATTCCTGCATGGATAAACTTGATGAGATATTTTTAACGAATCTACCGGGGAAATATTGAATCTCGTGCCTATATCATTTGCACCTCTGGCGAACTGGTGGAGCGTTAAATATTCTATCTTGGAGGGTATGGGCACAGTGAGTATTCGACCCTGGGGGGGGGGTGATTTCAAATCATCGTAAGCTAATCAACACTGCGAGAGTTATTTCAGTTGAGGGTTCTGGGAAATTACCCTTCTGCTATTTCCTGGGTGGTATTTGATATTTTGTACATTTCGCTGTATCTTATTCCGCACTGAATATCTTGGATTTCCTGCTGCAAATTCAAGATATTCTAGTGCAAAAAAACAGTAGAGTTATTTCCAGAAATCGTTGTCTTCTTGTGCTCCAATTGCTCGGTAGTTTTAGAACTAGTGTCAATTGGCTTGACAAAAGGTTTCTTTTCTCAGAGCAAGATATTATTTTCTTGCTAATTTTTGACCCATTAATTTCTTCAACAGTTTTTTTTCTGCTCCTTCTCTGTCTGTCTCAGAAAGCTTGACAGAAAGCGTTAGTTCAATAGACTCGATACAAATTGTTTTCGTCTTGGCAACGCAATGTAGAATTTTTCTCAGTGTGAAATTATTGATTAGGAGAACATTTTTTGGACAATTAACAAGTGATCTTTAGCTTCTTTGTTTAATGCAGATTTTATTCTGAGTACGAAGAGCTGACATTTGAATATGAAGATAGCACCGTTGATCACTGCGCATATTCCTTTTTTATACCCAGTCATGTGCACTGGAAATCCGTTGAATCTCTAAATCCAAAGGACTACCAATCTCTGGAGTTAATTTAATCATGAAATATAAATATATATTGAATAATAATTCACATATCGTTAGTGACTGATGTTAATTTTCACGTTTGGATGAATTTGTTGCATTAACAGTGTCACCTTTTACTCAAATCCTGTCAGAATTTTAATTCCCGGAGGGGCTCTCATTTTTAATGCATATCACGCTGAATTAATATTTCATTTCTCACTGCATCTGATGGTGAATGGTGGCTGAGTCCAGGCGCATTGGATGCTGCTTTTGACGTTTTGCATCTGGTATATCGAGTAGTGCCCTACATCCAGTGCTCGTCGCAATTTTTTTTTTAACAAATGTGAATAGGGCTGGTTGTGAAGAAGGGCTCTATTTATCAACTCCACATTTTGCGCTATTCGCCACAATTTTTTGTTTTCATTTGACGAGATGCAAAAAATGCCCGGAAAATCTTTGAAATGTAACTGAAATCACTGGGTTATCACTGGCTATGGTCGTGGAGAACAAAGAGATGGACGAGAAAATTGACGAGTAGAGGTTTAGTACATGGTGGAAATTGGACGGGAATTACGCATCGTTGGGAAGATTTTGCAATTAAAGTTTGGAAGCCAACAAGTCAACAATTGGGAAATACGGGTCCGGTCTAATCAACGCTTTGGAATGTTAGCAATGATTTGGATTAATTGGTATTGGATGCACTCGTTTTTATCCCAATAGAGTCACTAGACTAAATTGAAACATTTCGATTTTTTCATTATCAGATAAAAGTTCTTTATTTTCGGACGACGTTTTCACGAAGGCAGTGGACTGAGGGTGAAAGATTGATTAAAGTATGCCTAACGGGGCCAGGGGGGGGGCTAAATAAAATCAAGAAAGGGATGATTTTTTGAAGGGCAAGATCTTCTTGTGAGCAATATTTTCCTCTGTTATTATTTACTATTTAACAGGGCCCAATTAAGCAATTGGTAGCTCAGGATTTTTATAACTTCGAGATCTAACAAATTAATACCAAAATCAGTCAATTTCTGAACCTTCTACTTGGAGAATTTCGCAAGGGGTTACCAGAGTTTCTGAGAATTTCTAATAATTAGATAAGGACACTTAAAATGATGATTCAGTCACTGGAAAAGCGTAACATATCAAAAACAAAACTTCTTTTTCTCTTTGATACTGCAGAGTTTGTAAATTATAACATATTCTCAGGGATATTGAAGTTTTCCTCATCCTCGTTTGGTTTCTTCCCATTGAAAATAATGGATAATCCATTAATGGAAATAAACTCGTGTTAATGTGGTTCATTTCACATCACGTCCAGGCAAAATTAGATATTCTCGTATTGGAACTATAAGGAGAGAATCCAGTGCTGTAAATCACTCCTCCGTTTTTTTCAACGATAGACGTCAACTGAACATGATGAATTGTCTTTTACTATTATGAAGAGGGCGACCAGCCATGTAAAAATAATTCCCCCGAATGAGGCCATAAATTCAGGGGATTCAGGATGATGGGGCATCAACGTGGTACCGGTTGATTTGACCAATTACAATCCAGACGAATCCGTGAGATTCCAGAAAGGACTGATGACAATTAGGATGGCCCGTCAACTCTATCGTGTTACTACCCTGGCATTGGGGCAATTAAAGCGCAAGAGAGACAGGGACAGTGGCCCCCAGTAGTTGGGGATGAGGTGGATGCACTGGGATCTGTCCAAGGGTGAGAAGCGATGGCAAAATGGATATCGCACTATTTCAACCTGTTAGATCATACACCTGTTGGAATTCCTCAGTTTTATTCGACTACAAAGTTTTGTAATTAATTGGGCTTCGGTGCTGGTGATTCAATTAAAGTTTTAGTTTCTACAGGTCCATCTTGGTAGATTTATCTTTCATGATCAGTTTTGATTAGTTCAATAATCTTTGATATCACGTGGAGAATTAATTAGCGAAATTATCCAAATAAAGTAGAAAATAGTAGTCTTTTTATTATTTCTTTTCGATTGTATCACGTTTGTAAAAGTAAGATTGCAAAATGATGAATGAAAATTTAAATAATGCAATTATGGCAGAATATGGTGTGGGGTTCAAAGTTTCATAAAATTTTTTAACTTTCTCACATCACACGCAATGGAAAGAAAAATATGATATGAATATTTTCTTGTAATGGAAATATTGATTTGTCCATATTTTTTCTCTGACAGAGTTTAATAGAGTCTTGTTGACGATTCATTACTGATGAAAAAATTATCAACAGGGTAGAGCTACTTTAATGATTACCTTCATTTGGAAAAACCACGATTTGATCAGTTTTTCCATAAAAA
The DNA here is from genome assembly GCA_030522865.1 of Psyttalia lounsburyi. Classification (NCBI taxonomy): domain Eukaryota; kingdom Metazoa; phylum Arthropoda; class Insecta; order Hymenoptera; family Braconidae; genus Psyttalia; species Psyttalia lounsburyi. Next base: position 2,921 of record JAPYZN010003573.1, on the reverse strand, counting down.
CTCTCGGCTTGTTTCTCTGGTTCCATGGGCTCACCGGGTCGGAATTCGAGCACGTGGCCATTGATGAGGGGCTTAGGAAGGGTGGAAATTGAGATTGACACCTCTGGTGGTTTCGACAGCCTCAATTTCTTCAGGATCTGCTGTTTGACATACTCAACTCTAATTTCATTGAGCATCTGATCCACCCCATCACTGACAACTCGATTTTTTATACACGAAGGACACACGTGGTGATACTCCGCTGACTCCCTCGTCTCCCTCTCCACACTAGTCTTCTCAATACTAGGTTTATCAGGGTAGAATGATGACAATACACTCTTCAGAGGCTCGATGAGGGTGAAGCCCTCGACTCTACTGTATGATGCAATTGTCAAGACGATAATTGACAGAATTAACCAATTCATTCTCTTGGATCTATAAATCATTATCAAAGAATTTTTTAAATTATAAAAGCCCTAAATTATTGTCAACTCTCGTCCGTTCTTTTCTCATGCCAAATTTTCTCGGTTGAAACTTGAAATGTTGAGAATCACTTCACACAACTCCACTTGATTACAGAATAGTTAAAAAACTAACAAGTTTAATCGACCACCCAACTTCCATTTGGAATATTGTCAATGAAATTTAATAAAAATTGGTAGTCACTAATGCGAACGTTGACGACGACTGGAGGTGATTGGTGACGATGGGCCAGTCATGTAGTGGACTTGGCACGAGCGACCTTTGCCCCTTTGCCCGGAGCCGACTGCCCATTGGACGGCGTTACCCAAGCTGCTATCAGTGGAGTAGCACGCACTACCGACATGTCCGTAAATGTATCATTTTAAATTTTTGGACTTGTAAATTATACTGAGTTGTCACAATTTTCGGGGAATCTTTCGTCATACTTTAATCAAGTGACTGTCAAAATTTTTAGAGTTATTGCGTTTTTATTCTGAGAATAAATTGAGCAATGGAGAAAATATCAACCGATATTACATCTTCATGCTTGTCTATCTGTCTTTCCCTTGGATTTTTCTTGGTTTTCTCTCGCTTTCAAATTGAGACATTCAAATCTTTCCCATGGTTTTTTTTTTTCATTTGGAAAAACTCGGTGAGAACATTTTTTGATCGGTTCTTTTCTCTCTTCGTTATTTGGGTAAAATTACTCCGGCAGTCATTGATGACTCAGAAGTATAAAAACAAAGTGATTTTTGGAGCTTTACATTTACTATCGAGTCAATCATGAATGGACATACGTAACGAAAACATTCAAGAGCATTAAAATCAGTATGACAAGACGTATTCAAAGTAGTATTCAAGAGGTACGTATAACGATTTGGCCGAGTTGATGCCCGATTGAATGGGGATTTCGCTGAAGGGATGAAAGTCTCAGGACAGTAGCGAGTGGGGTAGCCGACAGAGAGGGACGTGAAGGAGGAGGAGGAGAGCTACGTGACTCGGCGAACGGTTGCGTGATCAGTGGGATGAATTCATCCGGATGTGTGTTTGCAGTTTCTGGGGGGGGTCGCGCGAGCGGCGTTGGCGTGGTCTGCCAGATGCAAGAACCTCTGCCCTGCATTCATAGCCCTCATCCAGAGCTTGAATTGAATTTTCACTTTGGTTTTACCTGCACTTGGCCTCAGGCAATTATTCAACTTCAAACTTCGGGGTCAGTGTTGCGCATTAATTGCTCCGTTTAGAACAGAATAGAACATAATGTTTATTCAAAAGGGTAACGTCACATTCATACAATTTCAATGTTTTTTTACCCGTGGATTTCCCAGTTCAATGAAAGATTTCAATCAACTTGGTCTTTCAGTGGAAAAATTTGGCAGAAACATTTTTTTTTTTGTATATTTTAAGTCGTTTATCTTGTGGATATTAGTTCAAGTGAGATGAATTCAGGTAATTATATTGTCGAATTATTTAGTCATTCAGATGAGGCAAAAAATTCTAATAAAACGAGTGAGTCAGAAGGGCAGAAGAAAAAGTAATGTCTTCTAAAAACAATTTTTTATCAACGTTTTTCTCTTTTTTGCGGATATGCGGTCCAAGCTCCAGAGAATTTCGGCTGGTGATGCTTGATCGATTCCTTGACCTCTTATCCTCAATACCAGGGAGGCCGTTGAGCTTCTTGTGTATACGCTTGGCAATTTGTCGTCGTGGCATCACCATTATGCTTCAACTCTTTTCCAATATGCAACTGAGATTCCAATATCGGTCACGGAGTTTCTGCTCGTTGAATTTCAATTTTATATTCGAGCATTGTTCAGCATCCTGATCATAAGAGTAGTCGGAGGTGAGTGGTGAGAGAGGGGCCCGAGGGGTCGAGGGGGGGGGGGGGGAATCTTTTTAGGTTTCGTTTTGATGGCATTGAGGGAATTATCGTATGGATGAAGGAGATTTGTTTGCCAATACATTGAAATACAATTTCTGAGAATTTTAGCTACTGCCAATTATTTATATTTTATTTTTTATCCGGTTGTGATTAGTGTGACAATGATAAGAAATTAGACTTCAGATAATAATTGAGAATTTAATTTAATGGTATGTTCAATTTTTATTATTCATATATTTTCTTTTAATAATTTTTTTTTTTGACGTTGAGTATTAAATTGATGTTTTATGTTCGTTCTCGCGAAATTTAATGCTGGCGCTTATGTTCGATACTTATTATTGAACTTATATTTTATGTGTCATTTCATTTATTATTTTATATTTTTAAGTGTCAGTAAATTTCTTGATCTTTCTACAGTCTTAAAGGATTAAATTTAGACAGAAGATATAAATTTCGAGACAAATCGAGTCGTCCAAAAATTCTTTTTCATCACGCTTTGTCGGAAAAGTAACTTTTCAGTCACTCGACGCGAAGCGGAGTGCTTTTTCGACACATTGAGATGAAAAATATTGTTCGTAACTCGTGAAAAAAGTGGTTTTTG
>JAPYZN010003571.1:0-11763 GCA_030522865.1 Psyttalia lounsburyi | reverse complement strand
TCGAAGTGTTTCGTTCGCTCGATTTCACAACGTAGAGGATTCTTTAATAAAATATTCTTTTATTAAAGAATTTAAAAAGAATATTGCTAAACACAACATAATAATATTAAGTAATATGATAGAGTTTAACAATAATATCTTACTATTGCATGTGATTATACCATCACATATGGAAGCCCTAAAGCCCGTGAAGAAGACTGAAGTCTCTTGGTGCAGATTGAAGTTCTGTAAAGCAGCCTGAAGTCGCACAAAGAAGACTAAAGTCGTATAAAGCAGGCTAAAGTCGCATAGAGCCGACTAAACCAGTCCTGTATACCAGTCTGCAGTCACGAAAAGGAGACTGAAGTTGCGTAAAGCAGACTCAGTCTGAAGTCGCATAAAGCAGACTGAAGTCAGGTAAAACAGACTGAAGTCGCGTAAAGCAGACTGAAGTCACATAGCGCAGACTGGTAGATTTGGGCTACGTAAAAGGAATCAATGGCGCATACAGCAGATTGGACCAGAATAGAGTCTTGTGCATCAGTCTTCCCCACCTTTAGTCTTCACTCGCCCTTCATGCGATAATTAGAATTTTGCGATGACCATTTTTTGCAATGTTTTCCTTTCATAAATTTGAATTATTTACTCACTGAGAGATCTACAGTTTAGTAGATTTAATTGCGTAAATTCTGTTCGAACTTGGAAAATTGATGAAAAAATACACCGATCTTAGCTGAGATATAGGCACAATAACTGGGACGGCATCAGGATTACAGTGGAGTTCGTAGACATAATCTATTAGGATCTCGTCTTTAACTTCAGGGTGTTGGATTTTGAAGGGGTGTGACGTAGAACATTTGGCCATGAACGCCAAAGTTTGGGTTTCATTTGCGTAAGCATCACAGCGACTATTAACACAGGAACAATTTGAAACACGTAAGAATTTCTCGATAAATCCAAAGTGCGTTCCGTCATCAACGGTAAATTCCACACAGGTTGAGTTGGTTTTGACTGCTCTGCTGTATGATTTCGCAACATAAACGTTCCCATTTTGCAATAATCTTCCGAATTCGTAAACTGTTGTTCCATTGATATTGGCTTGAGCCAATCCATCACGAATGCAATGAGAGACATTAACAATTTTTTTTATTAGACCAATAATGGACTCGCCGCTCTTCATTTCGACTAATTTATAACGGTGAGTACCCTTTCTCTCAACTTTGTCACAAAATTCAAAGGCATCGCTACCAGGCTGTAAGTACCGCGATCGAAGAGTAGCTAATTTCATATAAGACGAAACTGCTTCACATAATTGTAATTGTGCGTCCCTCGTGGCATGTAAATATGATTTAATTACTCCATTAGCATTTTCAAATGGGAAACATGAAGTTATATGTAACGGTCCGTAATGACTGACAATCCGCCAGAGATGTGGTAACGAATGAATACATGAGGTCATGAATCGATGTGTGTATAAAGCTTGGAAACTCTCTAGGTAACCATCAAGAAGAATTTTACCTTTTTCTACGTCATGCTGAGTAATTGAATTTTGATAGAAGAGATATAATCCGTAAACCAGTTGCTGATGATGAGACAAATATATTTCTGGCATAATTCCGTTCAATACTGGCAGTGAATAGATCAGTAGCCACAGGATCAATTCTGAAGATTTCCAGTACGCGAGGTCGTTGATTGTTCTCGGAGCTCGTTTAACGAAAGAAGGTGGTGTGATAGAACAAAGGCGCTCATTTACTTTATTGGTGCATTGGAAGAGAGAAGCCGGATGATCTCGATTGTCTTTTCCGAACCACACGTTCAAAAGCATACTAGCAATGTTTGATACAAGATGCATTGAGTCGATGACGGTGGATTGAACATAATCTTTCGTGATGATTGCAAGAACCGATGGTCCTTTGGCGCCGTATATCGACGTACCTCGAGCGTAAGCTTCACGTGCATAGCGTTTAGTTTGCTCTAATGTTCGCTCTGACCAACCTTTTACTTGTGTGTATACCCTGTGTTGAAGAATCGTGGTAGTACGGGTCAGACATTTGTGGCACCCATACTTTGCATTGTATTGATCCAAATTCAGGAAAACAGCTTTGGCGGGAAAATCACATGTACCACATAGAGTCACAGCCTGAACTCGGACATATTCGCCCACGTCATGAATATACATTGAGATGCCCCGATACAAATCCTTCAGCGGCTTTATTAACGGTTCCATGAATAGATTTGCGTTTGGTTTTCCTTTTCCAAACCATAAACCAGCCATTATAATATTTGATGGTTTGTCACGCGCTTCAGGGGACAATTCATTAATCTTGAGGAAGAATGGCCAAATTGCAAAGTTGGAGGATTTGAAAAGCGAAACTCCATCCGTATTCCACGTAAACGATATATTATGCTGCAAATTCAAGTCTACGGATGACTCTCTTGAGCAATAACTCCTATATACTTCGCCATCATATAAATCTTCCAAATTCTCCGGATTCTCCTTCGTTCTATGAGCTGATTCATTAGATGGGCAACATTTTTCATCCGGATTCAACAGTGTTTTGTAACACTTCGCACAATAGTAGTGTTTAACAATTTCATAATTCGAATTTGCAAGCCATTTTCGAAAGAAGTAGAGAGTTTTGACGCATTTATTAATAATTGGGCAGTGGGCAGCAATGAGAGTTAATAAATCGATCAAGGCTGAATTTGATATGTTATGTCTTAAAACGAATTGCAGAATCATTATGATGCTCTCCGCAATAGTTATATGGGCACCAGAATATAAAGGATCTTGATTCTGCGAGTCGTCGTCTGGCTGAATATCCTGGTAATCATTTTCAGAATCTGATTCCTCAAACTCCTGATCCTCCTGTGTGCTTTGACGAATAACAGGCTGTGCAGGAAATCCAGGAAAATAATTTTCCGATCTTCCATCCTCTGATCACCTTCCGTTAGATCGTAAAATACTTCCGGTTCACCATTATCTGCACCTAAAAAATTTTGATTACGTATCTAATTGTAATCTCAAAAAATTCCCCTCTCCCCCTTATTTGTGGCGAACAATTCAGGACACCTGGCCCCCATTATTTAAACCTTAGTGTTTTTGTTCATTTATTAAACTGCATTGTTTAGTGATTATCAACCCGATAAGATTTCAGTTTTCATTTTGAATCCTTCTAATCATTCAAAATTCGCGATTCCTTGGGTCTCCTCCCTAACGGATCCAAGAGTAAGAAAAGTAGAGAGTAGACAGTCTCTTTGTTCCACGAGTAGTGAGAAAGTAGAGAGTTGGAAGAAAGTTGGGGCGATAGAGCGAATGGTTTAGTCTCCAAATAATTCTCTAATTTCAAAATTTTCAAAATCACATTTTAGAAATTAATGAGTCTTCCTTCGTGGATTGAATTCAACTCTCTACTCACTCCTTTCAGTTGATAGTTGACTAGTCAACTATCATCAGCAGCCCATGATCCTAAGAGGTTTTGACCCTAACGGCTGTCATGGAAATTTAAAATACTTGGAAAATTTAAAAAAAATCAAAAATTTGGAAAAATTTGAGAATTTCCAAAATTTTGAAAATTCCGAATACTCAGACCTCTGGAACGGAAGTGCAAACAGCCGTTAGTGTAAAAATTTCTGAGGATCATGGGCCGTTGATGACAGTTGACTAGTCAACTATCAACTGAAAGGAGTGAGTAGAGAGTTGGATTCAATCCACGAAGGAAAGCTCATTAATTTCCAAAATGCGATTTAAAAACGGTGAAAATTATGTATGTTTAGAAAATTTGAAACAGTAGGAAAATTTTGAAAAATTCGAAAGTTTTGAGAATGTTCAAAACGTTGAAAGTTTTGAAAATTTTCCAAATTTTGAAAATTTTGGATACTCAGAACTTTGGAACTGAAGTGCTAACAGCCGTTAGGGTCAAAATCTCTTAGGGTCATGGGCCATCGAGAGTAAGTGCCAACTGTCTACTCTGTAGTTTTAGTTGATAGTTGACTAGTCACCAACTGAAAGTAGTGATTAGAGAATTGGATTCAATCCACGAAGGAAGACTCATCAATTTCCAAAATGTGAGTTTGAAAACGGTGAAAATTATGTATGGTTTGAAAATTTTCAAAATTTTGGAAATTAGAGAATTATTTGCCGACTACAGCATTCGCTCTATTACCCCAACTCTCGCTCAACTCTCTAGTTTCTCACTACTCGTGAAACAACGAAACAGTTGAACTATCAACTAGATCCGATAGGGCTGTGTAGTACTCCATAATCATACATGAAAAATAGATCCAATATTTATGATGTATTAAGTCTCTTTATTTCCTATACAGAACCACGGCACCCTGTGTTGATTTTCCCTTTATTAAAAAAAAGAGGGTAACGTTTTTTGTCACGTTTTTTGTTATTGTTTCATATCGGCCATCAGTCGGACCAATAGTTTTTGAAATATCGTCAAAAGAGTAACATTTTCTGTAAAAATCGGCAGAATGGAAAGGGGGGGCCTTTGATTTTTCGGCATTTCAGCCCGTCGGGCCAGATAGCTGACTGGCTGGCCAGCTGGCCGTCCAGGCCGTTCTGACATAACTTCCAGGATATTTTAAGCCGTTTTGTGACTTTTAGGGCCCTTTTTAGAGATTTTTGGCACAAAATTGCCGATATCTTGAAAACTATCAGGCGTAGCTCCAAAAGTCCAACGGATTTGGAAAGCTGAGGAAATTTCCGATCGATATAACCCATCAGATTTCATTTTTGGTGATTTTTTTAATTTTCGATTTTTTGACCGCTGGGGCCCTCCGATTTCAACTATTTTCGGCTGGCTGAACACATTTTTGGCGACATCTCAAAAACTATTCATCCTAACGCCCTGGGGTTGGTCTCATTCGAAAGCTGAGCTCATTTCCCATCGACATAGGGTATTGGAAATTTTTTTAAATGATTTTTTCAACTCCTTTTTCTTATTTTTACGATTCTTAGAAAAACAGTAAAAACGGTTCGAAAAATCATTTAAAAAATTTTCCAATACAATATATCGATGGGAAATGAGTTCAGCTTTTGAATGGGACCAAAAAAGAGTTATGTCATGTGAATCAAATCATTTTTTTTCCGTCAACTTCGCATGAAAAAATAGGAAAAGTGGAAAATATTACAAACAGGCAACACAACAATAAAAAAAGGAAATTTTGCAAAAAAAACAGTTTCCCAAGCCAACTCCGACATAGAATCCGAATCTGCTTGAAAATGAAATTTTAAATTCAAATCTTCTGTAAAGAAAATTTAATCTTTTGTATTTATCTCTAAAATAAATTCTGAATTATTGTATTTATCTACTTAAAAAACAGATGAAATATAAAATAAAGAAATAAATCTAAATAGACACCTGAAAACTGTAGATAAGCGCGCGGAGCGCGCGTCCAATTCTAGTAGTAAAAAAAAATAATTACTTTATTCTGATTTTTAAATTCCCGATAGGAAGGAATTAGTTTCACCCCGAAAATGAAAATTGCTAATTTCATCAAATATCGACGTTTCATGACCTGGAGAAACTCCTCTGATGATGTTCAGTGTGTGTGTGTGTGTGTGTGGGTGGGTGTGTGTGTGTGTGTGTGTGTGTGTGTGTGTGGGTGGGTGTGAGTGTAGGCTGTGATCTATAGGTCTTGTCTAGGACTAGACCCCATTAGACTGGAAATCCCTTCCCCCCACCCTCCTTTGAGTTTTCTTTAAAGTAAGGGTAAAATTGTTTTTTTTTTCATTCTCGTTCCCGGCCGCATGCGTCATGCCATCGAAGCGATTAATGTCACAATCGATAAATCTTTACGTGATCAACATCTGATTAGCATGGGAGCAAACTCCCCCCACCCCCCATCGAGTTAAAAAAAAAACGGTTTCAAAATTAATATCAACCCGTTTACGCGTGTATTTCAAAGTTGGATTTTTTATCGTGATCGATAGGCTTGACTTTGTCTAAATCCCATTAGTACGGAAGTAAATTCCCCCACCCCTTTTTGAGTTTTTCACATGTTCTACTCTGGCATTCGAAACTATCGGGAAGTTCCTTATACGGCTCTAGCGGGCCGAATGCAAAGAAGAATAATGCAAATATGGTGGGAGGTCCTGGGTTCGGTTCGCAGCTAGTTTATTTTGCATCTTTCCCATAATTCCATTAATGCTTGGTTATATTATGAGCGTGGCTAAAAGCACGACGCGTGAAATACGCAGGCCCTACCGATTTTACGCAGAGTTTTTCAACTCTGCGCTTGGTCCACACAGACTAATTTAAACCCATACCTGGTTCACGCAGGCTGGTTCAAACCACCACAAGGCGAACTGTCAACGCTTCAACGTTCATTTACTGAATACTCATGTAAATTATCAATTAGTAAAGAATTGTGTGTTACTTGTTCAAAATTTTATAAAAATTAATGAAATTGACTAAATTCGTATCGTGGTGGACATAGGAACTGTCAAAGCATTAACTTTCATTCACGGAATAATTATTGAAATAATCCATCAGTACATAATTGCGTATTATTATTTCAAAAATTTGAAAAAACTAATTGACCACACCCGTATCGGTGGTGGAAAACTGAAAATTGCAGAGGGGGTGCAGGAAGGGATGAAAATGACATAGGAACTATTAAAGCTTTAACGTTCTTTCCCTGAATAATTATGAAAATGATCAATCAGTAGATCATTAAGTGTTACTACTTCATAATTTTGAAAAAACTAATTGGTCACACCCGTATCGGTAGAAAAAAATTGAAAATTGTAGGGAGGGTACCGTAAAGGATGAAGATGGAATAGGATCTATCAAAGCTTTCACGTTCATTCCCTGGATAATTATGAAAATCATCTATCAATTTTATACTCATAGCATATCAACTTATAGTTTCTGTATTTTTAATATATTTGATTTATATAATTAGGAAACATATACATGTTTACTTAATATAGAACTTATTCACTACAATTCTTTTCTCGCTTCGATCTCTACGATTACCCTGACCTTCAAGATTTCTGCCCCCCGCAGAAGTTCTTCGTTGCCTACGATATTCTCGATCGCCGCAATTCCCTGTACACTGACGATCTCTGTCGCCATCATTTCTTTGGCCATGACAGTCACCCTGAGCATGACCCAGATCTCGACGATTTCGTGCCCTCCTCCCATTTCCCCTGTTGTTCTGGACCCACCATCGGTGTCTATTACGCCCGCCATTACATCCTCGACGAATCACTTTTTCTGTGAAAATATTATAATAATGTAATATTATAAACACAAAATATGGCGAAGATTGCGTAAAAAATGTACTCTTTCGCCTTGACTTAATTGATTTGAATTCGTAGAAGAATTTACGAGGCTTATACGAAAAAAAAACATTTATTTTAAGATTTACATCGAAGAAAAAAATTGCGTTATTTCGAGAGTCAAATTATTTCTGGAGTCACGAAGCTCATAATATTTTGTAAATAATTGATCGAGTTCAATGGTACATTTTTTTTTAATTGACGGTTCTAATTGTTTACGTACGAACAACTTGAGTAAAAACAATATAAAATACTCTAGAAGAGTCCGTTGAATTTCTATTGAACTTTCAATTGGTTGTAGACAGTATACATTGCTACATTCGATGTAAAATGTAATGGAAAAACAGTCGAAATAATTTTTTTTGCATCAAATTTATTCTATAAACATCATTCCTATAAAATTTCTTCGGCCGCAGTCGTTTTTATTCCATTTATTTTTGTTTCTCTCCCGAGTTTCAATTTTGCTTACAAAAATAACGTGAGAAAAATTATTTGAAAAGAGAAACATTTTTCGGAATATAACTCGAGTAAAGTAAACTTTCGCAAAAATAATCTCAAGCATAACACGATCAATAAGCCCGCTTTCCGAGCTTATTGTAGTTATTTGTACTGTAGCTTTTTTGGAGGTATTTTTGTTGAAGTTATTTTTCTGAAGTTATTTCTGATTAATTAATTTTGGAAAGTTATTTAGATGTGTACCTATTACTAAACCCATTCAACCCTTCGTCAATCACGCATACAGTACGGTGCCTAATCAAGCATTATTTAAAAAAAAGAAAAAAAAACTAGAATACTTTCTTTAAACTATCTAAAACTGTAGCTTTCAAAATATTTAATGCGAAAAATAAAGGAAAATTGAAATTAACAATCAATAGGATCGCAAGAAACCGTGCCGCGCGGTGGACGCGACGGATCATGTTACAGGAGTAATCTGTTGTCAGCACTGATCGAACCGCTCGGAATATTTCACTCTACGAGCCTAACGTGAGAATGTTGCGTTGACTGTTACTATTATGGCAGTGTGCCCTCGCGCGAGTAACGGAGGGTTCACAATGAATATTCACTATATGTAAACTCACTCTCTAGCCAATACTTACTCAGTTCCGACCTATCCTGGCTCCTAACTGTCTCCACTTCTTCTTTCCTATTACTACCCCCCTCCAAATTTAACGTGCCACTGTCCCCTTCCTCATCTTCCTGCAGATAAGGGGGATTTTCAAAATTGTTCGGCCTTTGCTTTAAGTCCAGGAGCTCGTCCCGTAACTGCTGATTCTGCCCCTGCAATAAAGCAAAGGCAGTATTCTGCTGGGCCAAATGTGCCTCTATCTCCTTCAGTCTGGCTTGCAGTGCTTCAGCATTATCTACAAATAAGCAGATCACTTTAAGGAAAGAATGGCAAACTGGAAATTAAAGCGTAATTAGCGTGTAATAAATTTCATAATAATCGGCGTTATCCACTGTTTCAAAGAAATTGTGAGGTCCCCCATAACTTTCAAAATATATAAAATAGAAGCTTTTAAACACAGATATAATCTCCAAACTTAATATTTTTCCGTTTCAAACCAGTGTGGACCGTCTCAAAGAAAAATGAGCAAAAATGAAAATCTAACAAATGCAAATGTCAACTTCTAAACAACCAATAACTGTTTTATCGTAGAATCGATAGAACAAAAAATACAATTTATCCTCACTTCCTTGTCAAAATGTTTGAGGTTCAAAAATGCTGCAGAAACCCAAATATTCATTTTATGTTTACTCACCGTGATTTGAATGCGCCGTCATAATCCCAAACACCTGAAATAGAGAATTAAGCATGAATTAGCGATTAATAATATATCATAGGTGCAGCAAATATTTTTCTCATTTTCATACGGGCATGAAATTAAGAATAGAATAATAATTTAATTGTCCATGAAAATCTGTTTCAATTTATCGGAGATCCATGAAATAATTACTAATAAAATACAAGATTTTACTTACGAGATTCCCGGGTGGCAACGAAAACAAATTATGCGTTAGTCCGTTTCTATGGTACACATAACTGAATAATCACGAATTTCTTCCCATCCACTATCTACCAGCTTCACATAAATAAATTTTCAATGTCACTATAATGAAAGGCCATACAGTCGATTACTTAAGTTCGTAAACAGTTTGAAGTTTGTACCGAGTGGCGGCAGGCAGAGAAGCATTTCGATTCGTATTTTTTTCGGTGTTCATTAAAAAAAGTTTCTCTTAGAAATTAATAAACTCAAATTGCAAAAATTACATAAAATGTTTCAATTACACTAATTCAATAATTGATTTACCCATCGCACGGTCATAATCTTTCCCAGAAAAAAAACAACATTTGACTAGGAAATGTTAGGAATTTTTGAATGTGATTCTATCACAATTTAACCGGTGTTTGTCCATGTTTTATTGAAATCAAATTATTTGTTGGCGATGATTTTATTAATTTAATAATTTATTATATGTTTATTCACTAGAACAGACTTGAATAAATTTTAAAAGTGTTAAGAATTTTAATAAATAGTAATATTTCTGGTCAAGTTATTGTCAGATGTTTTGGTTAAAATCTAGAAAATAAAGAATTTTTCACCCAATAAGAAACTTTTTCGCGCGCGTGAGAGTAAAATTATTTTGAAGATGAAAAGGTTCGCGCGAGCGAGAGTAAAATTTTTTGATCTGTTTTTCCGCGCCATGCGTGCAAATAATTTTATTTGCCCCCACACGATCCTCGTAACCCTCGAAATAATTTTATTATTTTTTATATTAATTTCAAAGCGATTATTTTTTTATATTAATATCAAAACATCAATTTCTATGCATTTTTAGATTAGTTATAAATTACTATAATTAGTTATAAATTGTGGAGTTTCTCTCTGAAAAACGCTCATAAAATGCTTGGTTATTCCTAACTTATTATTGTTCCAAGCTATAAAACGTATCAGGATAAAGATCCCCACATCTTTCTCATTAGACTATTATAAATAAAATACTGTTCGTACTGTATCCCATGAATGTCACAAATAGTCGTTTGCTATACAGAGTGTTAGGTAACGACCCGACTTCCTTTGGAGGGTTGGTGGAAAAATAATCGCAGGCGCCGGGAAAAATGTAAAAAAAAAATTATTCAACGGATTTTTATATTTTAAAGATCGAAATTTGACAGAAAAACGTTCAATTAAGATATATTTTTGGTATCCTCTTTTTTCCTTTCCCAGGAATGTGATATAGGAAGAACAAGAAAACGATAAAAAGAGGATTCCAAAAATATATCTTAATTGAACGTTTCTCTGTCAAATTCCAATTTTTAAAATAAAAAAATCCGTTAAATAATTTTTTTTTTACATTTGTCCCGGAATGTGCGATGTTTTTCTCACGGACCCTCCAAAGGAAGTTGGGTCGTTACCTAACACCCTGTATTGTATCGATGCAAATCTGTAGTTGTCTGATCGATACAATATATTATAATTTAGGCAATAATTACGGAAAATGTAGGGTGCTTCACCACTGGACGACTCAGAATCCTCAAATGCAAAATTATTCATCGTGCCATTTGGAATTTCTTCATCACTGATACTCTCATTGTCATCCACAATCATCCTGCTGTCCAATCCTACGCATCCGTTTAACTCTACGTTGCAAAGTACTTTTGGAAAATGATGTGCCTGGTTGATGATGCGGCATTTTATTTTCCTCAACGTGTCTTCAATTTGAAAGGGCTATGAGAATATTTGAAAAAAAATTAACACTGATCGCTCGCTTTAAAAATCTATCAATTAAGAACCTGATAAAAGAAAAATTCCTGAAAAGTGTAGTACAATAAATCTGCAAAAAGCACATATAAAACATTAGGTACTTACATTCTTATTCAGCCACTCTTATTTATACTCTTATTTATCACTTTATTGATGCAGTTATTTTATTCTCGTTTTATTTAATTCTCCTTTTATTCTTAATAATTCATTAGCAGTTATTTTATTAACGTCAAAATATGCGTCGTCTGCAGCGGCTTTGGATTTGACAGAAACAAAAGAGGATTCTCAATCGATTGCCGAAATTTTTGAAACATTTTCTTTTTGCCCGGTTCCAAGCACCACAAAAATTATTAAATGAACTTGCTGTGCGCTTTAAATCCCTAAATCCATTGGAAAATTTACGAGCAATCTAATGGAGAGTTGAACCTTCTCGAACAAATTACAAAAATTTTTTTAAAGCCTATCCTATAGCTTGCAAAATGAAAATTCAATTGTGTAATTCGGAGTCCACTTAATTTTTTTTAGATTTAGATAAAATAGAGAAGTTAGCGTCTCAAATTCAACGCCTTTGAATTCCTAAGGATATTTTCAACATATTTGGAGACTTGGAGCCTCTCAGACGAATTGAAAAAATTGGTCGAGGTTGTTGGTCGCTCGCTACGCTCGCTCCCGTGATTGTTGCGTTGAACTACTATCTTCCCGACTAATTCTCAACACGATTCT
>JAPYZN010003570.1:0-13560 GCA_030522865.1 Psyttalia lounsburyi | reverse complement strand
CGTGTGATTGGCAGCCCTCGGCTTCACCTCGAGCCGCCAACTTCACACTCGTTACCACCCCGTCGCACTTGTATCGAAATATACTATTTCATCACGCTGTGTTGTAAAAGTAACTTTTCAGTCACTCTCCGCTTCGCGTTGAGATAATTTCTGATAATTTCTAATGATTTAAAATTTTAAAACAGACATCGAGGAAATCACTTTATTGATAAAAGCACACATGGAGAGAGCAAAGACGCTTTATTCATCGATGAGAGAAGCAACGAGACAAGCGTCGAGTATGATCAGAGCCTGTGATCCCATAGGTGGATTCAAAAAAGGTAGCCTTTTCGATATATCCTAAGATCGGCTTCAGCTAACAGTTCGTACTTTCAGAAAAATCATGTGCAGAGATGGAGGGAGCTTTTCAATCTATTATCGTCAATGAAGCATTGATGTCTCCATCATTCCAATGCAAAGGGGGTTGTGAGGAGCGGTCGGGGTTGCAGGAGGACCCGACAATAAATCATAAGTGCAATGGTGTAATCGACGGATGTAGGCATGCTGAAGAACTGACAATCTGTCAAGCGGTAATTATACAATGCTCTCATCATGACAAGCTGGCGGAAATTAAATATTCTCATGAATTACCTATAGCAAAATGGCAGCTCAAGACACTATGAATGGTTCCAAGAAGGGACGAGTTCTGATAAAAACTGTTCTTCGACAGTGGAGACCGTTAAGGATTGGTGGAACACATGGTTGCACGTGTGTGAATATTGTATCTGTACATGCCACAGCGGTCCAGGGTGGAAGAAGCCGAGAGCAACTATCAGTCTTCTTCCTGCTAAGTCTGCTATCTCCAAAAACATGTACGTTAGTATATTTCTCACCTAGGGAGGAAAAGTACACAACTCGTCCTCACGTGCAAAATACCGACCCGTGCCGAAGGTGAGGGTTGTAAGCACGTGGGGAATGCTTGTCTGATTCTCCTCCCGAGCGCTGGATACGATTTTTCTGCCAAAACGGAGGAAAGTGAGCGTTTTTAACCCCGCCAAGCGAGGTTCGAATGCTCACTTTCGGTTCATGTAGGCAGAAAAATAATTTTTCTATCCTCAATTGTAAATAATTGTAGTTTTTTATATTAACGTTTTATCATGTGAATCTATCTAGGGTGGTCACGGGCATTAAAATTAATTACGAAAATAACATCATAACGTTACAAGTTGAAGAAGGAAAACTGGCACCATTAGGCAAAATTTTGAACGGCACTGCGAGATGGGTGCCCGTGAAAGAAATAGTATTTCCACCACATGAGGAGAAGCCAGCTGGAAAAAACGGAAAAGCACTGAGAGAAAATAAAGATTACCTTTTCCTCTCCTGGACACAGAGAAGGATAATTTTAGATGAGGTTTTGGTGCCGAAGGGCCATGTTGTTGCTGGTAAGTTATTCAGAAACTCAATATGAGTGAGCTCTTCAATCGACTAATTCGTCAATATAATTTTAGGGGTTCGATTTTACCCTAGGAAGAACAGAGACAAAAAGTCTAACTCGAATATAGTTCTTCAAGTCTTATCCGTTCCCTTTAATTACGAGACAGGAAAAGTGTTATTAAAGAAACATACTGAATGGATAAGTGTCAATAAGAAGACCAAAAGGTAAATTATTCACTGATAAAAGAAGAAATTGAAAATATGATAACCATATGTACTGGTACAATTTTTTGTAGGATGCCAATCACGTTCGATAATGCAGATGTACCTCTCAAACATAAATTTAATACGCCAAACCTGAAGGCAAATCGTTACGTAGATTTTCAAGGATCAGGTCTGGTTGATTTTGGACAAACTACGATTCCTTTTTGGGATCTCCAAGAAGTGGTCACATCACCCAGCTCCCCACTGCAAGGAGTCCGTCTATTTCACAAAGGGGACGAACATGGAGAGTATGGAGGATACCTCGCATTGGGAGTCTACCCAATTTCTGAATTATTACGAGATACTCGAGTTTCATTGCAGGATCTAAGGTCCTGAATGATGAAAATCCTGAATCTTAAAATTTTCAGCTCGTTTTTCCTATTTGCTAATTAATTTTGGACGGCAAAACAAAAATATACAAGAGCAGTAGAGCCACAATTACCGAAAGTTCACGAATTCTGATTATGATGAACAGTGAATGTTAAAAAAATCGTTCTTTTAAATCTTTTTTCTGTAATTTGTGAATGCAAATTAAAATCGTAAATTTCGAAAATAATTTCAAGATAATAGAGAATGTGTTTAAATAAAAAAAAATCTCCATTGAATTTCATTCGACTCATTCCTCTCTCATTTTCCGTAGAATGAAAAAAAAAACAAGTCCCTCGACCCTAAAACTCAAATCCGGTCTCTTCAATTTTTTAATTGAAAAAGAAATCCAAAAGTGCAAGAGAGATGAGTATAAAATCTGAGAATCCCTGTGGGCTGACGCCAATGGCGGGGCCAGCGTCCGGGGAATAAGTCTGAGGAAGGGAGAAGCGGAGGAGGAGTACAAGAAGAAAAAGGAAGAAGGTGGGATCCTCGGAGGGACGAAGGTAACGAAGAGAGAAAGAGAGAGAGAGAGAGACATCGGAGGCAACCTCCAAGGGCCATTGTAAAAATCCCCCATCGTTCTCCTTTCCCCTCCGCCCGCTCGTAGACAGTTTAATGGCCTCCGTGGGCACTCTCCGACGGCCGGCAGGGCCCGAACTAAGGGCCCGTTTCCAATTGACCGATTAAGCTCTCTCTCTCTCTCGCTCTCTTTCTCTCTGTGATACGCATCGTAACGTTAAACATGTTATTTTTTCACATTTGAACCAAAAAAATTCGGTTTCTCCCACATTTCTTCCCTCACATCTCTTACATTCTCTCCTTTGTTGCATGCGAATCTTTTGGTGGAACGAGTGAAGAACAAAAAACACAGCTTAACTGTTGAGTGAGGCCCCTCATTATTCCCCCACTGATCGTTACACCGAGAGATTAATATTTTTCCATTGGTGATCATTGTAATCAGCCCGAGACAACGATTTCAATGTCTCATCTTTTTGTTTCTCATCTCCACTTGAGTCTCTTCTGAGGCTCTAAACCCCCGAGAGAACTGAACCCACCAGTTATGAATCCCTGTATTTTTCTATTGAAGAAAATAAAGCGTACCAAACTGTTACATTTTGAGGAATTGTTGCATTTGAATAAACTGCACTGTTAGAAAATTACGCTTGCCATTTCAAAAAAAATCTTGTAATTGTGAACGATAACACATTTTCATGAAATTTCTAACAGTGTAAAACTTTGTATTTTTATTTCTCCATTCATCCATAATAACGGATAATAATATCGGGTTCCGTGAATTTCTATAAATGATTTTAGTTTCAGTTGTAATCTTTACTTAAATCTAAACACATTCTCTTATACAGAAAAAAAAACGAATGAAACTGACCCAGATGAAATTAACCGCGCTTTGAATAAATTAATTTATTCAACTCAAATAAAGAGAAATGTACTCGTGATAAATTATGTTTCCGTGCCCAAAGGAATGGCGCAATTAAATCACATAAAATTCCCAACTTAAAATTTTTAAATCACTTGAATATTTTTTTACTGGGATTTGTTATTAATCAAATTTATCTTTATCTGTTTCAATAAAAATCAGGTGTAATAAATAATTCATTCCTTCTGAGTAAAATTTTTTTAATAATTAAATCAATAATTTGTTTCATTCAAATCGAGTCTATCTCCGGCAAATACATGTTTTTGTGCGTGTAGATAAATGGTCCAATTGAATTATCCAATGTTTTTTGAACCATTTGAATAATATTTTTGTTGAGGCTCTGGAACCTTCAGAGTGCAATGACACAATGCCAAATGCAGTCAATTTCACTCGATAACGTTCGTGACTTCAATGATTTAATTGAAATTATCATTTCAGTCATTGCAACTCTAATTATCAACGATTTTATGAATTACCATGATGTCAACAACTTCATCTAACTAAAGTCAATGACTTCTGTATCATTGAGATCATTGGAATTTCACCGAAGCGACATAACAATTGAGACCAATGAATTACTCATTATTTATTGAATCATTTCAAGAATTGATTTTATTTTCATGAAATATTAAACCACGATTACAAATTATCACTAGTTTTCTGTAATTAATTTGTCTAAAGAATATCTGATGGATAGAATTATATTTTTTTGTCACTGCTGCTACATTCAGCTCGTGCCGAAAAGTGCCTTTTCGATCACTTGTGATCGAAAAAAACTTTTCAATCACTTGTGATTGAAAAGTTCAGCTCGTGTGATTGGCAGCCCTCGGCTCCGCCTCGGGCAGCCAACTTCACACTCGTGAAAATTCCGTCTCACTCGTAACGAAATATACTATTTTTAGTGTGAAAAATTTGTTCTCTTCTAACAGAATTATTTGGTCAATTGTCAAGTTCCCCTTATCAGCAAAAAATGCAGCAAAAATAGTCTTTTAATATTATTTGATATCGACAGTCTAGAGCCCCCATTGGCTGCAGGAACGACGCATTTGAATATTGTTTTTACAATATTTCAGGAATACATCGCTTCTATCTCTTTTATAGTCTGCGAACGGACGAACCAGGAACCGTGAAATTATTTAGACTTCATAGCTTTCCACGAGAAAGAAAAAATAATTTTATTAGTTTACGAAGGTCAAGTGTAACGTCGGTCGCATAAATATAGGGATTTTCATTATTTCATATTATTTAATGGACTGTAAATTATTTCACTGTGCCTGTAAGATGGCTTCCTGATTGGAAATCATGAAATTTCAGTGATTTCAATGAATCATCCAATTTCAGTGGCACGTGACAGCATGACTTCTGTTGATTTTTGAAAATGATAACTCACGTATCCAATGCAAAAAAAATATCTTAACAAAATAAAGTAAACAATACATGTATTGCGAATAAGTCTTTTATTATCATTAAATAAATCATTTATTTAATCCTCAAAGTATTATTCCACTAGTCATTAATGAAATCATTACTGTTTATCTAAATAAAAATTACATTGCTAATTCCCAAAATTTTTGGTTGGATGAAAAAAACATTCATTTTTAGTGAAAAAATATTTAATTGATAGGAATTAATACCAAATGCAAATAAAAAATTTTAAACAAATACATTTACCAGTTTTAAAAAATCATTCCTCTCTCCTTAGGAAAAGATCGCATTTCAAAATGTGGTCATTCGCTTCAATAATATTTTGAATAAAAAGTAAATGATTGGTGCATTTCTAAATGAATTCTCCATTAGAAAACTATTATATTTTTTTTCTGATGCAAATGACGATTCAATGTCTCGCTAATAGAGTTTTCATCTCAAATAGTATTTATCTTTTGCATAAACTACTGAATAATGTTTTCAAGAAAAATTTATTTACTTGTGGGAAGAAAAATGATTAGCCAGCGTTAGAAAATTAATTATTTGATGTCAAGAAAACTGCAAATGAAAATGATTTTCAAGCGCATGTGTACAAAAGTAATGTTTATTTAACGCAATTGAAACATTTCTCAGGATATATTTTATTTACAAATTAAATTTAAATTATTGTTCATGAATTGTCACATTGCGACAATGTTCAACACTGAGTTAACAGCAGTCGTAAAATTAAATATCCGACATTATTACGAGGATTTGATTGATCAAGTGCTCTTGTGGGGGTGGATAACGAGGGAGTGCGTCGAATTGATTGTAAATGTTGCTTGAAGAATTGAATGTAATTCTCTGTCCAGTAGTTTGGGTTTGGAAGGAGCCCCAAGATCCGGTCGCCAAAATCTTTTATTCCCTCTCGTCTCATTCGTCCCTTGGGACTTGTTTAGTACGTTTTTGGGTGCAGTTTTATGCAGAGAAATGATCTTTTCATTGCTTGTAAGTTCTTTGTAACGATAATTTATAGTCTTGTGAGAAGATGAGAAGTGAAAAAGAGAAGAGGAAAGCGTTGAACCGGTGGTTTATGGATCTTGTTAATGTAAGCCGATTGGTACAGCATGAGAAATTGGTGTGATCACGAGAGATATTGCGGGTTGAAATTGATATTGTTTTGCTTTTACTTGGCAGTTTTTTGTGCATCTGATGTCATTGCTTTTTTTCGCACTTGCTCCATATTTTTAGGGGAAATTATTTTGTTTGTCAGGGCGATGACGAAATCCACTGAATTGCGAGGGGAAAAAAAATTAAAAACAAAGCCCAAAAATGAATAAGGTTTGGTTTATTAACTATAGAATTAGCTTACTTTGATGACCGTTAATTTACCTTCTCCGGAGGATAACTGTCATTTCTCATATTTATTCAGTGAAAGTTCATATTAACTGAAATCGATCAACCTAATAAACCTGAAAACCCCCGTTTTTGTGTCGCTGCGCGCCACGAAGTTGGCGTTTCCCAGGTCCCGAGTCACGAAAAATAAAATTCGCGCCTCGCCATGGAAAACATATCAACCTCCCCCACGTGCTTGCCATCCCCCGCCTTCGTCTCGAAAGGCAGTTTTGCACGTGGGAGATGGTGACCTTTTACCCAAGACTCTGGCATGAAATGTACAATTTCGTGGCGTGCAGCGACACGAAAACGGGGTTTTTCAGGTCCAGCGACACGAAATAGTATATTTCGTAACAAGTGAAAAAAAATTGTTATTGGCGAGTGGGAGGTTTATATCACGAGCCGAAGGCGAGTGATATAATCCCACGAGTCAAAAACGGCTTTTTTCACGAATTACGAACATAATTTTTCATCTCAATGTGTCGAAAAAGTACTTTTCAGTCACTCGACGCGAAGCGGGGAGTGACTGAAAAGTTACCTTTCCGACACAGCGTGATGAAAAATCATATTCAACCCTCGGGAGGAGAATCAGACAAGCATTCCCCACGGGCTTACAACGATCGCCTTCGGCTCGGTTCGTAATTTTGCACGTGCAGACGACTTGTCTGGTTTTGCTTCCTAGGTGAGAAATATACTATTTTTCCAATGCTCTACGAAGATTTGCGACAATGAAGCCTGTCTGATTCTCGCCGAAGTGTGATTCCTCTCTGGAATATCCACGAAGTGGTCCCATTCCATGCTGTCCCACTATAAGGAGTGGGCCGGCTTCACAAAGGGGACATGAATGGAACGTACGGAGAATACCTCGCGTTGCGAGTCTACCCTCACGATAGCTACCATTATTTCACCGAGTTAAAACAGAAACTGTCCAATTTTTGCACTATTAAGGGTAACTCGAGTTTTGTTGTTGAAACTACTATCAGAGGATTACCGAACTGGCGACATTATGGGCTACATACTTTTAAGAATGTTTAAAAGTATGGAACACATGATGGTCGTGTGTATAATTGAATTGAAATTGAAAGAAAAATCGAAAAAATGAAAATTTTACATTTTTTCATTGTGTGTGTAAAGAGGAACCCATTCAATTATTAATAATAATTTTAGTATCATTATTCAATATGGTTAAGTAACTCATAGTAAAAAGAATGAGATCTGATGGATAATTTAGAATTTTGAGAACTCAGAAATAGTATTTTCCGATACAAGTGAAAAAAAGTAGTTTTTAAGGAGTGTAAGGGTTAAAACCCGAGCCAGAGGCGAGGATTGTAAGCACACGAGTTGAAAAGTGCTTTTTCCATGTGCATCGAACAATATTTTACGACAGTAGTGAAAAAAAGCACATTTTTTCATGCTTCGCTTGACGATAGTGAAAAAAGTACCCTTTCTTCACTAGTGTCGTAAAAGTTATGCTGACTCCAGTATAGGAGCGGTATTGAAGCCAATAGAATGTGTGATGGAGGGCGCCGAACAACTCGTCCCATAGAATAATAGGAGGGTTGGTCGCATCCGCGAATTAATCCAGTCTTATAGGGGTAGTCACTTACTCTTTTCACTTGCAGTGGAATCAGCGGACGCTCGTTCTCCTCTCTGTTATTTTCGAGTAATTATTATCATTTCACCATTGAAATTTAGTTCATTTCTGTCAACGTGCCGCAGTGCGGAGTACGATTTTACCGACCATTGGTCATTGACGGGGGGAAAAATTTGATTCAATTCGCATTTGTGAATGATTTTGAATTTAAGTGGTTTAATTGAGATAAAAGAAATTCGGATAATGAAAAGGGCGGATATTGTACATGTTTTAGTCGTCACTTTTATTCCGGTCCCATTTAATGGAATTAAGATGTTAATTTTGTTCGGCTTGGATAAAGATAAGTTGACAATCCGACTTGAGAGACCGCCTGCTATTAAATACTAAATAAATAAATTTCAGAAATAAGAAAAGTCGGGGAAAGAGGATAATCTGAGGCATGAACAGAGGCGAAAGAAATTGAGGAATTGCTTGAGACTCCGGACACGGAAAACTAGGAACCTCTTTGTCCATCATCAGAACCGTAAACAGAAATTGAAATTTCAATTGAAATATGCAAATTAGAACATTTTAATAATGAATAGACACGTCGAACCTGTGCATCAATTTTCTTTGTACCCTCGTTGCTGAGAACCGAAAATATAAAAACTTACGTGTGACAATTTCAGTTATAGACGTCAATTAGGGAAATAAAACGCCAGACAATTATTCCAATTATTCCGATAATTTCGATCAATTTTAATGTTTATAAGTAAAATGCAAAAACCTCGAAACCCTCCATTTTTTAAATGAGAATTTTCCTTGTCTTTGCAATCTCTCATAACATCCTTAAAGTCCTTGTCATATCTTCAAGGTTGAGTGAGGGGAGTGTTCTCTCTCGGGACAATTTTCGATGAATTATTGAAAAATTCAGGGTTTCAGTGAATGCTGACGATGTTTGATGAATCTTTCAGGGTCTCCTGAGGGAAGGAAGGGGGGAAGGGGAGGGGGAGACTGTGTTTGATAGGATACGCTTGGGCTAACGAAGTTTCGTAGGCGTAGGATGAGGGGTGGGGAGAGAAGGGGGTAGAATGGAGATGGGTAGACGCGTAATCACAGGGGCGTTGGATTAGGGGTACGGAGGGGGACAGTTATGGTGGTAGGGAGGACGAGGGGTCCCGGGGTACAACCGCCATATTATATTTAACGAGACACGCTAGTGTGAATGAACTTCGAGCGCACGCAGGGACGAATGATAGGGATGGGTGCCCCTGCACTTAGAGAAATCTTCAGTGAAAATCGTTAATATTAGAGTTATCATAAAAATCGTCAACACGGAATTAACAGCAATCATTATTCAAATGACTGGTAATTGTCTAGCGTTTTAGACGCTCCGGAAAAAATTACCCGACAATAATATCGATGAAATTCAATAAAATTTGAGACATTTTTGACAAAAATTATGGACACGTCTAGACAAATTTGGTTAATAAATTCATACTTCGTATTCCTCTCTGCAATTCCCAAGTTTAAATTTAAAAAACAACAATATAGATAAAAGATAAGATATATAAAGACAATATTGGTCTGCTCATGTTTATAAATCCTTATTTATTTGAAGTATTACCGAACATTTGGATTTAGTTAATGTTAAGTTAATGTTGTCTTGTATATCTTTCGAGAGTATGCAACATTTTTTATGAAATTAATTAATTAATTTTTGTTGCAAAGGGGAATGACTTCTATAGGAGCACACAAAATTTTTTATCATTAAATTGTGCATGTCAAGTTGTTTTTTTTCCTGTCAATATTTAAGGGATTTCATTTTGAAAATTAAATGAGGGGATTATTCATTTTTAGAAGGTCGTGTGATCCGTAGAATGAGAAGAACATTATCAGCGACAATATTTAATTATTTACGGTATATTCATGCGGTTTGAGATCGGACAAGGATTAATTAGGACGTGCGGCGAAGGAGGTTTTTGAGGTGAGACACAGTTTAATGCAATTTTTTGGTCGGAAAACATTGCAAAGTACATTTACGTTTAATCTACTTTTTCGAAGTTTAGTTTGCAAGAAATTTTGCAAGTGCAGAAGGGTTTAATTGAATTTGTTTTTCACCGGGGAAGACTAAAAAGTTGGTGCAAGTGACTTCGTTGAAGGGTTGAAGAGAATTAGGAATGAAGAAAAAGATTATTTCATTATTTTCAGTTTTTCCCGTTGAACATTCTTGAATTAATCTAGTTTGACATAATTAGTTTGGAATTATGTTTAAAGGATAATTAATCCGTAATAGCAAAGATTTTCATGTTTTTTTTGAAGGAATTTAGGTTTGAACTCCGAGAAAAGACACATTCGAGGTAAATAAAATGGATTATATGAGAATTTTTATTTATTTCAATAATATTTTTCGAAAATTTGTAAATAATTGTCATAAAATCTACTGTAATTCTGCTTCAGAGACAACCGAGGCCATTAAGCGAATGAAGCAAATGTTTAGTTCCGGAAATATTGGAAGTGAAATTTCCGTTGAATCTACAGTCTTTTGAAATTTGTTTTTTGTTAGATGATTTTTTTTTCAATACGGAATTGAGTAACAAATTTTTACAAGTGACTTCATTGAGGGGCATGAGGTGGATTGAACAAATTATGTCATTATTTTCAGTTCCTCTTGTTGGTAATGTCAAGGAACCAGGGTTCATATAATTAGTTTGGAATTCCTGATCGAATGAATTTTTTTAATTTTGTTTTTATTATTTGGAATGTCGAGTTTTATTCATAGGAAATAGATAGTTCAATTTTCATCTCATCTTGCATTTCATCAATAAATAATATTCAATACAGAATAAAGGGCAAGGATTCCGCTTCACAAGAGCGAAGAATTTAATTTCACTCTATCCGCAGCGAGTTTTAATTTTTCGATAGCATTTTAGTCCCGAGTTCTTTGAATATTTCGTGATAACGCGGTAATGCACGAGAGAGTCAAGCAAATGCTGCAAGTGAAACAACGACACGCAGAGAAAAATGAATGGCGTGGTTCCCATGGCAACAGATCGCGACGTTCTACCGCGGCTCCCCATTTTCAATGTTATTGCTCTTGACGTGAAATGACAAAAAAAAAATGTTGAAAACGATTTTATGTGTTGGGAAATCCAATTTTCAGTCCTTTGAATTTTTTGATTGATATTTATTGTATATCGCTCGGGGCAATTTACGGGCAATCGGAATGAAATTTGCAATAAAATTCAATAATACATAAGTAGCAACCAAAGTT
The DNA here is from genome assembly GCA_030522865.1 of Psyttalia lounsburyi. Classification (NCBI taxonomy): domain Eukaryota; kingdom Metazoa; phylum Arthropoda; class Insecta; order Hymenoptera; family Braconidae; genus Psyttalia; species Psyttalia lounsburyi. The sequence continues at coordinate 2,433 of JAPYZN010003570.1, read as the reverse complement.
GATTTTGAAAATAACATTTTTTAATTTTCTTGTACAAAGAACTTTCTTTAACTGAACGCATTTCATGTTTATTTACCTACAGAGACAAAGAATTCTGAGGGTTTTCATGCAGATCAATGCCCTCCAGAATTTCTAGAAAAAATTATTAAAAAAAAGCATTGTCATCGCAAATTAATGATTATAAAAATATATTTTTACTCAAAGAAATACATAAGTTGCGAAATTCCCAACAAAAATATTTTTGAAATAAATAACAAAAGCGTGTTAATTACTGAATAACGAGCACAAAAACATTTCGAAAAAACAATCCGATTGTATCAATGTCTATAGACGTTATAACGAAAAAAAAATGTTGTGTCACGGTATCAATGAACGGCATGCCCCAGTAAACGGATGAAATGGGTTTGATTGTGAATAAAAAAAAACTAACGACTGAAAATATAGAATTTTGTATTTTAAATTGAGGAAAAAAATTATAGATGGCATTTATAAATATTTCGCATATTTGCATTCCCCCGATGTTGAGTGGATTATTTTTATACAATTCAATGGGCATCCTTTCCATACCGTTTTATTCGAGCGTCGATGTGACAGGTGAAGTGTAAGGATGAGAAATATTTTATAATTGAATAATTTTTTTCACCAAAATAGAACATTCGTTAATCGATTAAAATTAAAAATCATGAAAACCAAATATAAATGAAATTCTCGAGGAAATTCTCCTGATACTTCAGGGACGGCGCGTTGCCTAGTTGTTCATTAATTGATACCGCGACCCTACGTATTCGATTTAACTGAAATTCAATTTTAATAATTATTAATTATTAATTAGTAATTAAACATTTGAATAATGTAATTAAAATTTTTTAATTAATTTTATACGTCATTTCTCCGACAACAAACCTAACGTCCCGCTCAAAAACATGAGGATAATTATCTCAATATCGGATTAATGATCATCGGAGAGCATTGAGCATGTGGAACCATAGTCAAAAATTATTTCATGACTGCCACAGTCCTATCCCCGCCCACCGACTAGACGACACCAACCAATGACAGTCCGCCGTTCTATTCCTAGGCAACCGATAGGCCTGCACACTTGATTCTCTGCACGGTCACTCTGTTACCTCGAAGGGGAATCCCCTCTCTCCCGCTTCGTGGGCTCCACGCCGATCCCACTTAAGGGTGTCGTGGAAAAATCTTTGAAAACTCAACTGCAAAACTAACTAAACAAAATTTTTTAATTTACTATTTTTTAAATTATTAATTTTAAAAAAGTGTAAAAAATTGCTCTTTGATTGATTTTGGTGAAAATAGCTCACCCGCTGCAAATAAATACGGAATGTCAATTTTTCTGGTGACTTCCGGGAGAAGAATTTTCCCAAAACAAAATGGACGATCCACGCCGACTTCGCTCCAACGTACCGGGTGAATATAATCCAATTTTTCGATGTCGTTGGACAATAAAATAACAACGGTGTATATAAATAATAACTGGTGGACAATTATTATTTTATACACCAATTATAGTTTTCATTTGGGAAAAAAGACAAAAAAAATCAAATAGGAGTTGACTAAAATTTCTTTTTTTTCAGATAATTAAAGTCATTTTTTCAATTTTTCTTTTATTCATTTTATCATTTTTTATTCAAAATATTAATATAATAATATTTATATTTATTCATTTATTGTTCTAAATTTTTTTGTTTAGAATTTCTGAACTCATATCTTTAGCTGAATAAAAAAATATTTTTATAATCATTAATTTGCATTGAAAATGGTTTTTTTCAATTGGTTTCCCGAACGCATATGCATTCTACTCATATCTGACAGAAATTTTGTACTTCATATTTCTTTTATTTGGCCCTTCGCGGGCCATATGCAAAACTTCCCGATGGCAACAAAAACCCTGAAAAGGGCCGGGGGAATTTACTCCCATAGTGATCAGGTGTTAACCAAGTGGAGATCTATCGATCACAACAGCATTTCCCCCGATCCCAACGCGCCGGCGCACAGGAGTGTGAACGGAAGGAATTTAAAAGTTACCCGTTTTTAAAAAAAAACTCAAGAGGGAGTGGGGAGATTGAAATCCCAACCTAATGAGATCTGGACTGAGTCAATACCCATCGATCGTGATCAAAAGCATTCCGATGTTTCCAAGAATCATCGGAGAAGAATCTCCTGGTCACGAAGCGTCGATATTTCATGAAATTATCGATTTTCATTTTCGGGGTTAAATTAAAAACTTGTTGTCGGGAAGTTAAAAATTTGAATCTCATTCTCTCCGAATTTAATGTGAACATAAACTGAGGAATCGTATATTTCCGGCGGGTGGGTACACGGAGAGAAAAGTCCAATAAAAATTACTGTGCCAAGCACTAGAACCGAGGTGCAAAATGCCAGAATACTGGAAAGTGTTTTATTCGCACATAA
>JAPYZN010003566.1:0-13015 GCA_030522865.1 Psyttalia lounsburyi | reverse complement strand
CGAAAATTTACAATCCATCCGTATAGAACTATTTGGAAATGATACCTGGGGAGAAATAGTATCAGAATAACCGACGACGGTGGCCGAGTTGGTTAAGGCTCACGGCCGGACGGCGGAGCCCGCGTTCAGCGGGTTCGAGTCCGGCTTGGGGCGTGGGATTTTTAATCTCTGGGAAACCGTCGAACGGGAGTCTAGACACCAACAATCATTGAAGGAAAAGTTTTCCCCGATGAAGCTTGGTTGATGGACGCCATGTCTGCCAAGGTCTTCCATGGTTTCCCTTGGTCACCGGGAGAGTCTGTACATGGAGTACAGCTCCTGGGGTACAATGCGACATGGTTGGAGAGGAAGCCGGCCCATGATACCGCAATTGTAAAAAGCCTAATCGGCTATATATGGATAATAAATAATAATAAATTATCGACAATAAATGTGGACTCACCAGTTCCCAGATTAAATCGAACTCCTCCCAAGAACTCATTGCTCGCAATACGATCATGATCCCAAACCGTCAATTCGAGTCCACGTTCTGCCAATTCCTGAATACTAACATCTTTATAAACAAAAGTATGACCCCAAACTGGCGATCCACCGGATCGCCTGACGACCCCAGTCTTTTGCTTGCCCGACCTGCCCTTGTCCGGCAACAAATAACTCTTGCAAAAGGGATCACAAGTGCCGGAATTTTTGGCTCGAGTTTGAAGATTGCGGGCCTCCTTGACGAGCACATGCAGTGCCCCTCGGCTCCAGTTCTTCTTGCCCTTGACAAGGCCCTTGTCACCAGCAATGGTCTCCTGCAACTGGGCTGGATCTGGTGGTACAAATTTCAGGCCAACAATGACCTCGCCCTTGTAGGCAATAGGATCATCAAACGGTTCAGTTCTCTCCTGAAGTGGATACCACTTTGGCGTTGGATCATCGAATATTTTATTCTCAAGTGGCATTCTCACTTCACCGAGAAAATCATTTCTACCAAACATGTCTGAATGCCAGACTGTCAGCCAGAGTGTTCTGGTCTCCAATCCATTCAATCCTATATGGAATTTCAGTGTCTCATCGAAAATAGGATTCAACGTGTGTTTCTTCACTTTTGTTTTTCTCTTACCACCCTTGGACTTGTCAGGGAGAAGGTAAACTTTTACGTAAGGATCAGAACGATTTCTCTTTATGTCAACAGGGGCCAGGTCTTTGCACTGGCTTACGTGGACTTCGAATGTTAATTGTTTGTAGTCGTATTGGAGGGAGAATTCAACTTCACCGCGGACTGCCACTGATCCACACCACCTGCCTTCTCCAGCGCCGCTGTACACTGATGCCATTGAGTCAGATCTCGCCTGAAAGTCATTGGAAAAGTGAATATTCGCCCGGTTGACGCTGAGGAAGAGAGGGATTTTCTGAGGTGAAATTAATTTCACCTCAAAAAAAATGTTAAATCACTTCATCCTTCAATCAATATAATCTGTTAAGGAATAAATTCCAGTCATCACTGGCGGCAATGCTCACCCCAAGGCTAGATAATGATGCCCGTGTATTTAAATGATGTGCCGAGTGTAGGCCTCCACGTTCCGTGTCATCAATATCCATGACTGTGCGACTGGAGCCTGACCTCGGGCTTGCACCTATTATTGGCGTGCTGCACGCTTCAGACAAACTGCTTCCATCGTCTGCCCAATAAAAAAAATATCCACATTAATTTAATTATTAATTCTTCATCTTCGTGTGTTTTTGAATGAAAGAAAAAAAAAACTGATCTTGGAATCCAACGGTATCACTCGATAAGCTTCTACGCTCATGGCAGTCCTTGACGAAGAACCGTTTCGTTATTTTTGTTTCACAGTAAGTGGTATCGCTGGCATAAAAAAAAAAGGCTTTAGCACGCATTCCGAAACTCACTGGAATGGATATGCTCCAGTGAGCTCAGCTACCGTTCTACAGTCCGGTCACTGAACGTCTCTCTGACTGTTGGATTATCGTTTTACGTACTGATGAGCACTCACTTTCCAGTGGTAAAATTCATTTCGTCTTTGTTTTCATGATGGCTAACGAATTTTATCACTCCACGCGATGGGAATTGTATATTCCAGCTGACGATGAAAGCCAGTGGATGAGAATTCCCATGGAAACTCATGCGTATTGTTAATTAGATTGCAAAATCCTCCCACCATCTTTATTCCCTCAATTCTGATTGATCACCCGGGGGAACATCCAACGAATTTGATAACCGATAGAAGTGTTCAATCAAAGATGTCTCACAGTAAAAAATTAATGAAATAAATTTGGATAAACAACTTATGTAATTGAGAAATTGTTGTTCCCAGGGACACGAGCGATTTTTTCCAATTTCAACTAAAAATTGAACGTGACCCATTGAATTAAATGTTAAAATAATATTTTATCAAATTTACATGTGCCGGAGTAGTGAGGCATGTTGTTTACCCATTGAAACTCGTATGTCGAAATCATTTTGTTATTTAAACCACAAACCGACAACAATTTGTCCCTACAATTTCCTGGATTCACTGATCGACAATCTCCCCGCCCATAAATTCCCCGAAAGCCGTGTTTAAACGCCTGCCCTTGAAGATCCCCAGATAATGAAAGACCGCCAACTGTAACGATTAGTAACTTCAAACGAATAAATTTACCTGGCGCGAGCGAAATGGTCTGTTGTCTGCGTGATCTAGAGGACTCTCTCTTTCCAGCAGCCTGTGAGCTTGGTATCTGCAGTCCCGGAGCACTGAACGCCCGCTTCGGTCCAACAACTCCACCAGCCCCAGCAGCAGAATTGCTCAATGAATTCCTGGCAAAGCCTGGTGGTCTGTATCTCGCTGATTTGACATTGGTGTGCTGTGGCAGAAAATGATACATACTGTGCGCTTTGTGCATGGACGTATTGGTAATAACACCAGCGCCACCAACATTGCTGGTAGCTGGTAGCCTTGGCAACGAATTGGTAGCAGCATTTCCACTGGTTGTCACCTGCATTCCCCGCGGTAGAGTAGTAGCACGAGGATCCCCAGTGTACTCGAGCTCATCCTCAGTGTCGTCATCCCCAGCAGATGCCCCCGACTCACCCCTAGTATTGGCATCAGGCACCGACGATCTCCTCCTATTGCTCCAAATCTTCTCCTCAATTGAGCCCCCAACACTCACACCACTACCAGTACCATTACCCCCACCAATAGATCCACAACTGCGCACTCTGTCCAACTGTTCCCTCGAGAAACTCTTCGGATTGAACAGCAGATCGCCGGCACTTCTTCTCTTCGCTGCCATTGCCAATGCACTAGCACTAGCACTGGCATTAACATCGCCCGAGCAAGCAAGTAGACTCAATTTTGTCCGGGAATCGGCAGCCATCAGGGCTGATTCGAAACTACCACGCCATGAGAATCTCTCATAATCACTCGCCTCTCTCTCCTCACCCTCTTGCCCAGTCGTTGCCGCCGGATGTCCGTTTATCAGCAGCAGAGGATCGTGAGACTTTGATCTTGGCAGTTGAAAATGACTCGTTGGAGCTGCTGAGTCAGACGTTGACTCGTCGTCCTCGGTTGTTGATGCCGACGAGGGGGTCCTGTGGTGCTGGGAGTAGCGACGCCAATTCGAGTGATGTTGAACTGTTGATGTGCCCTCGGACACTTCATGCATCAGGGCTACCAGTCTCGAGCCAATGTGATGCATCACTTTGGCGATCAGTGGAGGACTGCTGTGAGGAGTTGACGAGGCGTCCGACGACACACCGTCGCCCGTCATCTTTGTGAAGCTCTGAACGAGCTTCTGGTAGACAAAGGCTGTGTCTCGACCCACTGACGACTGCGGATTAATTGGATTGGAGGAGGACTCTTTCTCCTTTTCAGGCGTGTCTGAGTTCATGTCGAATTTGGAGATAATTTGCTGACAACTCTGGGATATTTGCTCCTGGAGGGCTGATCTTCTGCCTCCTGCACCCTCCAAGTCCGAACTCGTGTAGTCTGAGCTGTCGTACGAGTCTGACCAAGTGTCCTCTGAGCTCAAATATTCCACAATCTCCCGTACTTGTTCGTCTCTGATTCCGGGAACGGTCTTCATTAGTCTCGTTAATTCGTTCTCGAAGTAAACTAGCTGTGGTGGTTTCGTTCGATTCTGGGGGCACATTCTCGATTTGGCGGATGTGAAGCCGGATAATCTGGGACTTGGAACGGGTGATGGGCCACTTGAGTTGCTTGCAGGTGTCGTTGGCTGGCCGTTAGAGTTGGCTACCATTGTTTTGAAGAACTGTCGCATCTTCGACATCATTAGATTGGTCTCCTCGTCACTGGACCAGTTATTGAAGCTGTCCTTTCGAGAGAGGGAGGCATTGGCAGTGGGTGGAAGGCCATTGTTGACTTGCGACAAGTCGGAATTTCCTCCTGAATCCTTCTTTGTTTGACTCGTGGAGTGATCCTTGGAGCCATCGAATTTAGGATCTGTTGGGGACTTGCGATGTTGAAGGAGGTCATCGCAGCTCCCCACGAAGCCCGAGTCCCTCGACTGCTGCTTGCCTCGTGAGTCACCGAAGTTCGATCCACTGTCGGGACTCGATGATGATGATGATGACGACGTCGATGTGGAGGAGCAGGGAAAACTGTTGAGCTCTGGCTGGGGGGTTTTCGATCTCTCGTCATCGGAGTGTATCATCTGCTCCATATCGTTGGTGAGGGTTTCCGAGGACTTTGCGAATGATGATTCACGTGGCTCGGGACTCTTATTACTCCGGTCCTCAACGACTCGTGGACTCTGAGTGCCCAAATTCCTCGGCTTCTTCTTCTTTCGTTTCACCGTATCAAATTGTCCATCCGTTCCGAAAACCGGTGCCTGGCCATCGTCAGCTCCATCTGTCTCAGTGGATGAACCCTCAGACTGTGTCTCCTGCGAGTCCTGATTCATACTCAAGTCCTGAAGTGAATTTTGCGATGTCAAATTTTGGGAGCTCTGGGCGAGTGCCAATAAATTGTCCAACGATGAACTGTGAGATCTGCCAGTGCCCCTTGCCCTCACCAATCGCTTTCTCCTCTGAGCTTCAGGACTCGGCCTCCCCTCGGAATCACTCCCCACCGAGCCATCCGAGTCCCTTCGATCCTGATCAAAGCCCAAAAATTCCGATAGAAAATACTTCTCAAGTCTCGATGAATTGGAAAAATCATTTCCTTTCTCCTTAATCTCATCCTGTCCCAGTGACTCAAGACCTTCAGAATAAATCGATGATGTCTCAGAGAGACTGTCCACTTCTCTTCCTGAATTACTATTACCAGAATTGACGTCACCACCAAGTCCAAAGAAAAAATACTTCTCCAATTCAGAAGTGGACGGTGGCCTCTGCCTTTTCCTCAATCCCCCCGATCCCAAACTCGGCTCAGCCTCACTTTCCTCGCACGACTCCTCGACAATTGTATGAAGCGTAAAGTCAATGGCTTGTCGATGATATCCCCTCAACTCCTCCTCCCTATCACCAAGATTATTGCACTCATCCTCCGAGCTCTCCTCAGTAGCCGTTGCACTCTGTTCATCCTCATCGTGTGACACCTCCTCCACCCAAGAGTCATCATCAGCGAGTCCCTCCTCCAATATAACAACCCCACTTCTCAAATTATCCACACCCTTACTATCTAATATTTCCGTTTTCTCTTTCTCCTCATTATCATTCTTAACATTAAAATTCAACGTATTCTTAACCGATTGCACATCATCGCTCTCACTAGCACTACCAACACTCAATCCACTGTCAATCTCCACCTCGTGAACACAAGAATTCAGCCTCTTAACCATCAAGGGTCGTCGAGGTGTATGTCCACTTCTCGTCGTGTCTGTGACAGCCTCTAACGCCAGATGGTAGTAGCCAGCCAATCCCTGCGGCGTTTGCGTATCATCGGGCTCCAAAAGTGTTGTTGTATCACTCGTTATAACACTAACTGGCTGATATGTTCCCTGTGTTATCATAACGAGACTCTTGTACTTATTACAAGAACCAAAATTACCAGTTTTAATGGACTGTTGGGCAGACGATGTAAATCCAGCAGTTGAAAATTCTCCATTCTCTTTGCGAGTGGGCGGGCGTCGCTCGACTGAACGATACCGTGACTTACCCCGCTCCGCCGTACTCTCCCCACTACCACCACACTCACAATCAACGTCCTCGCTATCTCCCACCTGTACACCATCGGTTTTCTCGCCTCTCACTGTAACGTTACCCTCACGCATTTCCGACACAGAAGACGACAAATTTAATTCACTATCTCTCGACTCATCATTTCTAGTCAATACTTGACTCTCAATTATTTCCGGCCCGTCGTTCCTCTTCAATTGATCCTCGTCCAGGTCTACGGGGATTTTTGGGCCCTCATTTGGATCCATTAAATCATCACTGAACACTCGCAATGAACGTTTTGGAAATGGTGTTACCTTGTGAACGATGTCATCAGGTGTTTTGCTACCTCTGTTCAACAATTTTTCCACAAAACTTTCTGCTGGCTTCACGTAACTCGTTACATCGTACTCGTGCAACTCGTCACTGCTGAATTCACTGGCATTTGTTTCACTGCTTTCCGTGCTTGAGTTGAGCTTTGTTACTCTGGGTGAGGCGTCTGGACTCTGGGATTCACTGCTGTTGTGTGATAACTTATCAGGTAGTGTTGATTGATCGCTGGATATTGTTGTTAATGCACAGCTGACAGTGTCGGGTGAACGGTGAGAATGAATTGGAGTGTCTACCACTTCTAGAGAGTCTGGCATTACTGTAGAATCCCAGGATTTCTCTTCCGGTTGATCATCTGGTTTAATTAAACACGAATTATCACTCTCGTGTGTGGAATTGTGGCTCAGTGGATAGGGTAGAGGATCCAATAGTTCGGGATTTATTGGCCTAATTGATCTCAGTTGTACGTGATTGCTGTCGGAGTAGTCGATTGAATCAGCCAGGTATATTTCACCCTCCGTTCTTGGGACATTTTTGTCGTCGTTATCTAGATCTCTGGATGTCATCCATTCGCCGGATGTCTCTGAATCCCCTGACGTTTTGCCGCAGTCCAGGTCTTTGTCGAGGAGTCTTATTCTACGGAGAACAACAGATTGCTCATCATCAGACACGGGAGTCCCTCGTTTTAGACTGATTTTTGATTCTTCAACTTGATTTACTGTCTCGTCGTTCTCGTCTATCTCTTCCATGTCATTGTCGCTTGTCAGAGAGTCGGCATTTACGACGAAGACCCGGGAGAAGTGGTGGGAAGCGGATTCGTCGAGATCGCTGCTGTCGGCGGAGGATTTTCCGGAGGAGCTGCCCGAGTCGTCTCGAGAGAGACAGAAGGCCCTTCCGGATTCATTGTCCTCTGCGTGATCTTCATCTTCTCCTGTGGGTTCTTCCGGCTTCTCTTGGGTGAGGTCTAGATCTTTGAAGGAGGCAAACCGCTCCTCCTCCTGTGATTCCAAAGGGCCAGTCTCCGATGCCTCGGTCTTACCCTGGGTCTGATCTTTGGCAGGCAGTGGCTGGCTGACCAACGGTTTTTCAATCCCTTCGGCTCTCGGCTTTTCCGGGGATTTTTCTTCTTTCGAGGCGACAGCATCCGTCAGGCTTCCTTGCTCTTTGATGTTCTCGAATTGACCGAGGGATAGGTCCCCGGGTCTGAAGGTGAAGATCGAGGGGTCGAAGCCGCCGCTGGGCATTCTCGAGCCCCGTTGGACGGCGCCGTCCAGAGGATGAGTGAACCTTGGGTGCCAGGAGAACCATGGAGCTGTTGGATCTCCACGGAGGCGAAGGGTTCCCTCCGGCGTGGCACTTCCGGTGATCATTGATGATGCTGCTGCGGCGAAATCACCGTTCCAGAGGGCAGCGGGGATCGGAACTGGGTAGGGAACGGGCACGGGAATCGGGACGGGGACGGGGAGAACGTTTCCACCGGTGGAACCTCCACAAGCCTGTGAACAATGATTAAAGAATTTTAATTTAGCTCAACAGCTGATCATTCTATCCTACGGAATGCACTGGCAATTTAGATAATTGCAAAATGTTCAACTGGGTTGTAAAAAAATTGTTCATTGCTCGATAAACATAATAAGACTGTGGTTAAATAATTTTTACTGACGACTTCTGTCAGTGCATGAGGACAACTTGAAGAGAAATCTTAATGCGAAAAAAAATTAATGAACAAACCGAGCAGGCTGCAGATCCTCGCCCAGGACAGCAGCTCCAGTCTCTGATGATACCCCTGGTGTTGCCACTGACGTTAGTAATCCCATCAATATTAATAGCATCACTCAAACTTGTTGGCAGTGGTAAAGTGCCACTCTCGAAGTAATCCCAATCACAATCTTCCAGTCCCTGTGCATGACTGCCCCTCGGCAAGCCATTCAAGTAAGAGGAACCAGAGCAACTGCTGTCAGCGTCATCCTCCTCTCGTCCCGAGGACGAGTCCGAACTGATGAACACTAAACGCCGATAATCAGGATTGAGCTGATCCTGTATGTGTCCCTGTATGTGTCCCTGCGACGGACTGCACTGACGTCCTGTCTGGTGGCTTATGAATTCCTCACTGCAGCACGTTCTGGCGTGTGATCTCCCACGTCTACGGGAACCTGTTACAATTGCTCTCGTTGATTATTTGGCTAATGACTCTATCTCGTGCTATCGCTGGATTAATCCACCAACTCCTGGCGTCGAGGCATATATATTCTTTTTTTTTAATCATTCGGCCTCGTTTTCGGAGAAGGAGGACAAAAACAAACGACACACCTGAGTGTCTCTATGTGCTCAACTGACTGAGTTGTATTTAAAAAAAAGCAAGTTGGGGTATACACTGGCGTTGTTAGGTAGCGGTGTGTGCGCGGCCGGAACCAGCCGGCTGCTCGCTTACCCATCGTCTTGCCCGGTGCCTCGATTCATTCGGACGAAACATTTATACAGGGTGTTTTTTTTTATTTTACTCCCGAGGAATTGTCCAATGCGGACTTCATAATCGCCCCATGTCTCCCACTTTTTTATTGTTTTAGAGTGATGTAGCTCGTATAATGGACTATTTACACTGTCGTTGGCATGAAATTTGATATTTTACATTTTTTGGTTATAATCTAGTTAGGTTTTTGTTATTATTTATCATCTCCTGGTGACCAAGGGAAACCATGGAAAACCTTGGCCGACATGGCGTCCATCAACCAAGCTTCATCGGGAATAGTACATTTCCGGGCTGTCGTTATAAAAAACCCTATAACGACACCCCGGAGAATATTTTTCCCTAGTGACTTTGACTTTACCGGGTTTGAGACAGGGCGAATGCCATTCCCGGACGAGGAAAAGTCAAGGTCAGTACGGAAAAACTTTTTTCTCCAATGATTGTTGGTGTCTAGACTCCCGGTCGACGGTTTCCGAGAGATTAAAAATCCCATGCCCCAAGCCGGACTCGAACCCGCTCGGTTTCCGAGAGATTAAAAATCCCATGCCCCAAGCCGGACTCGAACCCGCTCCACGCGGGCTCCGCCGTCCGGCCGTGCGCCTTAACCAACTCGGCCACAGTCGTCGGTTTATAATCTAGTTAGGTTTTTGTTATTATTTATTATCCATATATAGCGGATTAGAATTTTTACATTTTTGCGGTATCATGGGCCGTCTTCCTCTCCAACCATGTCGCATTGTACCCCAGGAGCTGTCTCCTGGTGACCAAGGGAAACCATGGAAAACCTTGGCCGACATGGCGTCCATCAACCAAGCTTCATCGGGAATAGTACATTTCCGGGCTGTCGTTATAGGGTTTTTTACTCGTGTGGCGTTGGCGTCCGAGCCGCAGGCGAGGACAAGCCAACCACACGAGTGAAAAAACCCTATAACGACACCCCGGAGAATATTTTTCCCTAGTGACTTTGACTTTACCGGGTTTGGGACAGGGCGAATGCCAATTCCCGGACGAGGGAAAGTCAGGTCAGTACGGAAAAACTTTTTTCTCCAATGATTGTTGGTGTCTAGACTCCCGGTCGACGGTTTCCGAGAGGTTAAAAATCCCATGCCCCAAGCCGGACTCGAACCCGCGCTCCGCGCGGACTCCGCCGTCCGGCCGTGCGCCTTAACCAACTCGGCCACAGTCGTCGGTTTATAATCTAGTTAGGTTTAAATTTGCAAATTGCAAGTTTTCAAGTATTTACAGATAATTTTGATGTATTTTTCGTCCGTCGCGTCTGCAAAGTTTTTGGTCGTGAGCTGCTGCATTTTTTGAGATTTTCATGTAATTCACGTCGTCGGTCCGTATGTATGTCCCCCAGTTCTCCAGAATAATATTCATTTATTTTTGTCGACAATGACTTTTTTTTTCACTTACACTTTGGGGAATTTCGGCTTCTGGTGCACAGAGAAAAATTGTTCACCAAAATTTGACCGGAATTTTTTCCGGAAAAATTAACCAACTGCAGAGGAAAATTCACTAGCTTTAACAAAAATTATGCACACGCCTAGACAATTTTTAGTCAAAGTTTCATCCATCACTTATAGGGTTTTTTTTCAAATATTATTTTCCCTATTATTTTCAAACCTCTGCTCTCTACGACTCAATATGTTAACTAACTTAGTTTTTCTTTCCACACCTCACTGTTTAATTTAGGTATAAAGCCTTGCGGCTGGTGGCCTAGTCATAGTCATACTGAACATATGTATATACTGTACATACTTGTATTAAACACTAATAAACGTTTTTTATAATGTCAAAGGTTGGAAGGTTGGAAGAGTGCCCGGCGCGTAACTGGGAGACCCGGGTTCGAATCCCGGCTGGGCTATCGGAATTTTTTTCTCTCTAAATTCTAATTCTATTTGAATTTATTCAATGCCTAAAAGGAGGGTAGGCGGTCTGGTAAGTGGAATTTGGAGAGAAAGAAGTTTCCGTGTCCCCGGTAGCTTAGTTGGAAGAGTGCCCGGCGCGTAACTGGCAGACCCGGGTTCGAATCCCGGCTGGGTTATCGGGAGTTTTTCTCTCTAAATTCTAATTCTATTTGAATTTAATAGAACATTCTGCTAAGAGCCGGCGAAGTGAACTATTCAGAGATAAAAAGTATTTCTCTTCCAAGCAATTGTTGTTAATTAAAAATTGGGATGCCACGGGCGATTGGGAATTCCTTGCAGTGGCTACAATTCCTTAATTCTTATGAATTAATCAGATTTTAAACAAATGAGACTAAAAAATGATCAAATTATGCAGTGGATACTGAATCCCATTTTGATCATCCGCATATTGAAAATGATTCATGCCATCAGCAGGAATTCTCGTCGCAAAATGTGTGGGAGGAATTGTTTCGAGACACCCGGTGTATACATTTACAGGTGGGCGGATTGTAGAGTGAAACAGTGGACGTTGCATTATTATATACCTATAGCACTTCTCCGCTTGGGTCTACCTTACCTCGGGTGGTTTAAACACTTTTGTACAGCTCTCGATGCAAGAGAGTGGACCTCCGTTTTTGTCTACGCCTCGGGTTTTCACTCGATAAGTTTCAAACAAATATGACAATTCTCGTCATTCATTTTTTCCCTTCATTCCGGTGTTAAGAATTATAATTGTCTGTTAACCAGTAATACAGGACGACCAATGCACCGATATAAAATAGCAGAAAATACGTGGATACCATCACGGTTAGGAGAAGCTGGAGTACTCGAAGAGCATCCATTGCTCGTCCTTTTAGAATGGCTTCAATACAAAATTCTCCACAATCATTTCATGTTATTCACGCGACGCATTACGAATGAATCAAGTATTTTACTAATTATTGAGCCTTCTAAAAATACCTGTTATTTTTTTTTCTAATTCTTTGTTACGAGCTCTAATTTTCTGTCAATGAATCTAATTATTGTTTATGGAGATTGTCGGGAGAGGCATTTGATCAATTGAAATGATCTTGACGAGCGATATTTTTATTATCAATTGTTTGTTATGTTATTAGCAGGTGAGATTGCTTGAAAAATAATCAATAATTTCCTCGTTCTGAATAACTACGAATGTTATCGATTATTAAGAAAGGGATTCGATGAAAACTTTGCCGCAATCGGAGTTTACAAATACCGAGAAGCCGTCGATTTTTATGGTCAGTTAGAACTGATTTATTAATATTTATCACTCGATATTTAAAAGGTTTCCAACTGTTTTTTTTATTATTATTATTCTCATTTGATTAATTATAAAATGGATTGCTCCGTTCGAAGTGGAGTGGATGAGAAATAAATACCGAAAATCCGTTGAAATTACGGTTAATATTGAATTGATCTACAAACGAGCCTCGAGTTTTCTCGAATTGTTGACAATTGAGTGTAACGTTCATCGACACTGCTCGAGGACTGGCCGATCTGAGCTCACCGGGAGGTGAACGAAAGCCCAAGTGGGACTTCGATAATCAATTCGGATGAGTCGCCAGTGGAACGGGAAAGAAAGGGCTCAACGGAAATAATACAATATAAATACCTTGGGCGTCGAATTGTCTGCGTCGACGGAGTATCGTTCTACCCTGGGTGGATGCCCCAGCCAGTCTGCCAGGATCACGGGACAAGCAGTCCTCGTGTGGCTCGTCCTCCCCGGCACTTGTCGCACTGTCTCTCTGTATTGGCTCGTCAATTGAGGCACCTGGACAACAGTGACTGCTGCTGCTGCTGCTACCAAATAATCGCACTTTACGGGCGAGGTCTACGTAACCGTGTAATCCGGATTCACTTAATCTGGAATCAAATTGAGTTATTGCACAAGACAATTGCAAAGGCCATTGCCCAATGATTTTTATTGAATCATGTCAAATCTCATTCACTTCTCGAGGAGATTCAAAAGGAAAAACGGAAAATTCAGTGGAAATGCAGGAGAATTGTCGCGCGAATTCATTCACTTGGTCTGCTTCACCACTTCACTCTTCAAGTTTCCTCTCGTGACTATAAGAACACTAGAACGGGTTGTTAAAGTAGCTCATCAGTCACACAAATTTGTAAGAATTTTGAAAACTATAAAGAATAGCTGGAAAATGTTATTAGATTTTTTAGTCGTAATTTTTTGCT
>JAPYZN010003563.1:0-10194 GCA_030522865.1 Psyttalia lounsburyi | reverse complement strand
TTCCGGATTTTCACGATCTTGAAATGACCGACTATTTATCGAGTTCTTGGTTGATTCGAATCGATTCTGATAGAAATGCGGCTCGGATTTCTAACAAAGTTTATACCCAAAATTTTCTCCTTCCAGAACGCCCTCTCCAGTATTTGCAACGCCACGAATAAGCAGCTTTTCCAGCTAGTGGAATGGGCGAAACACATTCCTCACTTTACATCACTTCCCCTGGAGGACCAGGTACTACTGCTACGAGCAGGCTGGAATGAGCTGCTGATAGCGGCCTTTTCCCATCGTTCAATGGACGTCTCTGATGTGATTGTTCTGGCCACAGGCATCATCGTCCACCGAAATTCAGCCGAACAAGTTGGCCTCGAGAAGATATTCGACCGAGTCCTCTCCGAGCTTGTGACAAAAATGCGAGAAATGAAGGTCGACAAAACTGAGCTGGGTTGCCTCAGAGCCATTATTCTATTCAATTCCGAGGTACATGGATTGAAAGCAGCCCGAGAAGTAGAACTACTCCGGGAAAAAGTCTACTCAGCTCTCGAGGACTACGTCAGGATCACGAAACCCAATGAGCCCGGGCGTTTTGCCAAACTCCTACTTCGTCTCCCCTCGCTGCGTTCAATCGGTCTCAAATGCCTCGAACACTTGTTCTTCTTCAGACTAATTGGCGATGTACCCATCGATTCATTTCTCATGGAAGTCCTGGAGAGTCCAGCTGACCCTTAGGAAATGGAGGTGTGCCGCGTATTGGGGCACACCGACTTGTAATTTACAAACAACAGCAGACAATTATCTTTTTAGAGTAATGATGAATTATTTCTGATTAACGCACCTGAGGGGAAGATTTTACGAGGGTATTTTTTTCAAACAGGGATACTTATTGATAGATTTTATCCACTATTTTTTGTTATTTATGTCCAACGAGTAAAAAAAAAGAAATTGACGAGATAAAGTGGAGAATGAACGAGGAGTATAGAGTCGGGACTGCTGCAAAATTTATTAATTCGATCGTTTATTGGGGAGAAATTCTTTTTCGAAACGTTATACATTTTTGAATTGTATATTTTGGGATATTTATGGATTTTTTTTGTTACATTCCACGTGCAGCTTTTTGTTTGATTTTTTCAGGGGGAGATTGTTTCTTAGGTCGTTACATACATGGGTATACCCATATACGTACAATTGCCCACTAAAGAAATTTAATGTGTAAATTACGATAATTTATTGAATACTTGTTTTTTCTTCTTTTGTATATTAGGAGGATTGAAAGGCGATGAAGAAATTTCGATTGAAGTGTAATGACTCTTATCGTTACGTATGAAAAAATTTCTGTAGAAAATATGGCGATAGATTCCTCATATTTGTAATGATTTTCAATATTTCTGGGATGTAATTTATCAAAATTCAATAGTTAAATTTTAGTGTAAAAGTTTTATTCATTTTGATTTTTTTTATTTTAGAAAAAAAACCAACACAAAATTCTTGATAATATTCATGAAATTTAACACTTTTATCGGGCTAGTCTATCTATAGGATTCCATTTCCAT
Source organism: Psyttalia lounsburyi (assembly GCA_030522865.1). NCBI lineage: Eukaryota > Metazoa > Arthropoda > Insecta > Hymenoptera > Braconidae > Psyttalia > Psyttalia lounsburyi. The sequence continues at coordinate 8,647 of JAPYZN010003563.1, read as the reverse complement.
AAGTTTCTATCTGAAAATTTAAATCCCCTATTAGATGTTTCGCTGCAGACATCAGAATAATAGGAACAATAGGTCTACAGGGGTTGATTATAAGTTCAGGAAAAGATTTTTTAAAACCCTTAGAAAAACCTGACTGGAAATTCTATAGGAAATCCGATCCGGAAAATCCAATAGGACTTTTTCGTACGTGATTTTTAGTAATGATTTCTAGGACGACAGTTTCCTTTTAGGATTCTCTGTGGAAATTTTGAGTATTCATGAAAAATCGGCCGATTGATAACTAGAGAATGTTCATAAATAGTAATACAAATTTCAAGTCCCGTACTGATTTTAAACAAAAATAATGCGAAGAACTCCTGCAAATTAATTGCTAGATCTGATCTACAGAAATGTCAGTCTTTTAGCACTTTGTACAAAAATTTTGATATAAGAAATCGGGGTATTAGCAATCACGTTAAAGACTCACTTTTTCGTTTGACAGGGTTTGAAAATCCCCTCAATGTTTGTTAAATTATTTCCAAAAACAAATGAAAATTCTTCCAAATACTCTTTTGAGGTTTGTAGACCCCATCAAGTGAAAAAACATATATTCTACAGAAATTTTCCAATTGTTTCATATGTTGATTGCAGCTAATTAATCGATAACTGTAAAAATGAAAGTCTTGAATTTTCAAAAAAATCATAAAACGATTTAATCGACGTTGAATCACATAAACACTGCGAGAAAATATAAATGTACTTTTGTTCTAGAAAATTAAGAATTGCGTAGAGAAAATAGGCAATTAACGATAAAATCTAAACAACAATGTAGACTCTTTGACTCTTGTTATTGACAAATTGTTCGTCTAAAGTTGGGTGACAGCTGAGGAAGTTACAGCAAAAAATGAATGAATTATTGAAAGTAAGTAAATCTTGTCGCCAAGATTTTCCCAAAAACAAGAGAGCATGAGTATTTACTTATTTACAGTAATTAAGTATCTATTATTGAAGAAATCGTAATTGAGATGAAAAAGATTCATTTACTCAGCTGTTGCCATCAATTTCATCGATTAAAAACAGTAATAAATTACCCACTTACGATTAACTATTAACGATACAATTATCGAATCGATATTTCTATTTTTGCGTGAATGCGTAGGGGATCGTTAGTTGTTGGTTATTGTTATTACACTTGATTAGAGTTTTTTAATGTTGATGCCTATCGCAGCGAAAAACCCACAATTATACAGAACACAAGATCATATTGTAAATTATAATATTTTTCATTTTAATTATTTTGTAAAAATCGAAAGCATTGTTTTATTGTCATTTGATTTTTAAAAAATTTTCTCATTGATCGAGACCTGATGCCCACCAGTGCATTACCAATAATCACAATCGAAAGAATTAACTAAAGAAGAAAATAAATCTATAATGGAAATAAAATAGAATATATAACGCTCGTAATATTTTTCTCGTGATGTCACTGACAAATGGATAAATAAAAAGTGGAGGAAGGAACCTGAACCGAAATTACCTCGACGTACGTGAGAGTCAATAGTTTTGGTATCCAACAAAGAATAATAAAAAAATAAACAAACTACAAGGGAGGAAATTATTTTGCCAGACTAGGGAAGCAAGGGCGTGAGTGCTACCTGTGAAAATTTTCATAGTGAATTATATTTGAATGTTGAAAAAAAACTATGTAAGAATAAAATCGAGATATATATTAACTTAAGCATAGTGGGGGAGAATTAGTGGAAATCCTGACCATCACTTGCAGTAGATTAAGACCATAATTACATGATACAGTAACGAGAAAATCCAGTAATTGCTTTCATTTTAATTGCACCTCTAGATGTTACAGGGCGAGTTATCACAGGATAAAACATCAGAGTTATCAGATATCAACTTTCTCCGAATACCAAATTTCGAATAATGGTAGAGAAACATGAGATGTGCACTAAAAAACAAACGTTTATAATGAGTTGTAACAATATTTTATCGTATGATATTTTGAATTTATAATGTTTTACATTGTGATGTTTTGTCCACGTGATATTCATCGATAATACTATCGTCTGTAATATTACATTGAAGTAATGAATAGAGGTGATGTTTAATTCTGTAAAGTATTGTAAAGGAAAATGTTTTTTATTAATGCTCAAATCAATGAATTCGCTAGTCCAACGGTAATTAATATTTGGTCAACGAATTGAGGACTAGATTTGTTTTAGGATAATTTAAACCTTTGATCAATCATGAATTGGCATTATTGACTTCGAAATATTACTCACTAGTACAAATATGTTTTGATGAAGGTTCAATTGAGGAAAAACTATTAATTTGTCGAATTACGATGGCAGAAGGTGACAAAAACGACCGAAAACGAGAATATTTAAGGCCCGGGTGTAATAATTTGTCACTTTGAAGTCGCCATAACAAACTAATCGTGAAATAATGATCAAATCGTCAGCAGACCTAATTAACGACCTGCCGAAAACAGGCACCCAATTCGGAAATTAGCTTTTCTTGCGATTTAATAACGATTTTTCTTCTAATTGATCACACCGGTTTCGAGGTAACGAACAGGGTATTACCTGACACCTGGGCCGTAAGCTCTGCGAATTCTTTTGGTTTGGTCAATTTCGAGTCTCAAAAGTCCCAGCATCAAATTATCAGTACAATGAGAGTGTTATATAACAAGTTGATCTGAGGAGGAGAAATAATTTTTTAGTGGTTAAAAGGACCCAGTGGTTGACATATTTATTAGAGTTCCACATCTTGTGATGTCACAGGAAATCACTGGATGGGATTTCAGATTAGGTAGGAAGAGAATCGGGATAATTCTGCTTCTAATTTGCCAAGGAAATATGAATGGATTATCATCTTGGAAGTCCCACGGGGTCCGGGGCTCACCTATCTCGTATTTAGCAAATTTTTCTTTAATTATTTAGCCTCCCCAGATCATCCTCAAACTGTCAGATGACACTCTCATGATACGAATGATTTAGCAATGATAACTTTCGAGTCTCGGAATTCACCAGATGAGAAACTATGGAGCTTAACTGTGCGTCCTTTTTGGTCTTTTTTTTGAACTAACTCCTTTTCCCGGAGTCTTAATGAGAACAAAATTTAACGGAATACATTGTGAATCATTGTCATTGCAGTTACCGTCCTATTTTCAAGGATAACCCTTCTTTTTTACGTGAAAATTGATGATTTTGGAAATAACAAATATCCAATGTACCTCTTTAATCATTTAGAAAGAATACAGTGTTCTGTGGATAATGCGTTTAAATAAAAAACTACCAAGAGAATTATTCGAGTCTCATGATTTACTCTCTTATTGTTTGGAAGGGAAGGTATGAAGGAAAAGACAGCCATTTGTCACTTATGAAAACACGTTTTATTGATTGCAATGGGTCAATTGGGTTCACGAAAACAATTTTATTTCACTCCATATTGTAAATTTTCAATATCGGGTTCTTGTTCATAATTATCTCCATCTTCTCATTTAAAGTATTCAAAAATAATAAATAATCGGGGAAGTATCTCCAGTATTGGACAATTCGTTTGTTACATTCATCATGGGAGAATTGACTAAATTTTTATGTACATTCTCATAGTGATTAAAAAGAAAGTTAGAAAATCAAGAATAATCATTGGCTATAAATTAAATTGCGTGAGTTTGTTGGACACTGATTATCCCCGGGACGCGGGAAGCTAAGTTACAGTCTTGATTCCGGATTTATCTGAAAATTACAAAAAATTGAAAACATTAACACTTGAAAATTCAACTCCATTTTAATAAAGATCGACTGCATTTAGAGAAATGTATATTCAGACTTTGTGAGATTTTCTCCCCGAAATAATTAAGAAATTAAAATAACAAACAATTTTGAAAATCTAAGAAAATCTTGATCACAGATTTGTTTAATTTTCTACTTTCTTGAACATTTTATATTGAGAAAAAACTTTTGGATTTGGAAAGAAATATCGTCAGGTTTTTGTTGTGACCCATGAAATTTCCGATGGAAAGATATTTTTCTAACTCAGATTTTCCAATAATTAATAGTCCAATAAAACTTAACAAGATATTTTCTTGTACATGTCTATGGAATGTTCGGTTAATCTAGACGGTCTGACCAGAAAATCAGCCCGGGAATCTCATCACCAATTTTATATCACACGTCTATGCAGTGAAAACGTCAAATTCCTGACGTCCTCATCAGCAGGCATGTACAATTAAATTAGATGCAACTCGTAAACTTACAAAATTTTTATTTCGTTATCCAATAATTTGTTGAATATCTAATGAATTATTGTTTAGTTTAGAATTTCTCCTCCTCGAGACCGTGTTTGAAGAACATGAGTACTGGAGTTGATACGCCATCGATTTCACGGTACTCCATGAGACCAACGAGTCCATCGATGTCCATTGATTCACCGGTGAAGAACTGGAGTTCCTTAAATCTCCCGAGGATGTCCTTCATTACTTTGTTCATGTTAGTTTTGAAGACATCGACCTGATCTGGTGATTTTTCCTCCAATTTAGCTACCAATCTGAAAAATTACGAAGTAGTTGCAATAAAGATCAAAAAATAAATTCATAGTCCAGAACCAGAAGCAATTCGAGAATGAAATATTGAAGCTGAAGGATCAATGATTTTGCTAATGTTTTCACTTACTTCTTCATGAAGTCCTTAAGATAGAGAGTATAAGATTTCTTGTCTCCGAAGGCATAAGTTTCTGCCAATCTGTGGTTCAATACAACATCGACACCAGATTCGACTCCTTCCTCTGTACCTTCGTCAGCTTCTTCAGCTGAGGGGTTAAAACCATCGATTTGAATCTCTCCAGATTTACGAGTCACCAACTGAGATAATTAAATAATTGATTAATAATGTAGAAATACTGAAAAATAATCGGATAATTCTTACAAACGACCGAATTTTTCCCGACTGCACTATAAATATTTTCAGTCTTCAAATTTTACAACTAAATTATGGGGCAAAAAAATTGTTAAAAAATCGCATTTTATGATCATTTCCCGAATCACTTTTAATTTTGCAATATGTGAGTACTTCTTTTTATAACAGTCCTTCTCGTAAATAAATCATTGGGAATGTCTAAAAAATGGTTGATCGTTGTCTGATACAGGTCGAAAAATTTATCGATTTTTTAAAATTCGACAAAAAAAAATTCAGATTTGTGAAAATCATTTTGTTTAAATTATTTTATAGTATTTAGGGAACTTTAAATAGCGTGCAACGATTGAGCTACTGTCAGTAGTGGCAACTCTCCACTGAACGTAGTTCGTCGCGTGGTCAAGGCTCCGTATATTTTATGAAATTGAGAAAAAAAAATAGTATAAAAAAAATCTAGTCTTCGTTCACGGACAATTATAAGCCCTTAATAAATAAAAAATAGGAGTACAAAGACGAAGTAATCGCCAGATAATGTACAAATTTAATTTCCAGAAGTGAAAATTGCAAAATTTTGAGGTTAAACAAGAGTAGAATTTCAGCGAGTTGAGTTTCTAAAGAAGTTCAATCATTCATTGATGGACGTCTAGACAGAGAAGAAATTGTTGAATGTTCGAAATATTTAAAAGTAGGAATATAATTTTTTATGCATTTCCATCGTAAAATTCTTATGTGCTGATTGGGTTAATTTTTCATGACTAATAGCCTCTAACGCTTGACCTCCCCCCTCTTGTCAATTAACTTTCAATTTTTATACTGAAATTTCTATTCTCAAGGAATACATAATAATTCAACACTCAAATAACTACTCCAATGAAATAGAACTTGATGAATTGTTTCAAAAACATGGCAAGAAAAACTCCAAATAAAAATGGTGCAATAACAATCTTCAATGAATTTTCAGCTATTTACTGAGAATGAATTTGATGTCCAAGCGCATTCTGCCCACTAATTACAAAAATAATTGCAGATCATATAAGCCACTCAACGCATGCGAAGAAAGTCCATCGAGGGATTATAATTACTCAAACCTAAAAACTCCTCATAATAATCCATATATGCTTACCTTTCCGTAGACTTCGTACAACACGTCGTCGACCAATTTAAGCTTGTAGGTGTCTGAGAACATCTCATCACCTGAAATTCGAATAAAAAATTAAGTCAATTCCCTCAAATGTGGGCATCAACAGAGTGCCATATGGATAGGTTATGGTCGTCATCCTATTTTCTAAAGACAAGCTCTATCCATATAACAATCTTCCTCCATTCATAAAAATGTGGTATAAAGTCAATAGATTCAGAGTCGTCATGAAACTTGAGACCCCAATGGGTTTTGACAGGAGAGAAGGAGAATAATGTCACTGTGTCATTGACAATCTCATTTTTTTATGTTCTCATATAACGCTTCCGAAAGAACGAAAAACAAAAATATTCTTGAAAAAATCGTGTAGAAACGTGTGAAATGGTACTTACCGGTGAAAATATCCTTATAGATCTTCATTTTGGAAGATGGAGATGGATGAAGTTACAGCTAAAACTAAATAAGACACAGCCACTCCAACGAGCAAACCGGAAAAGGACGCGAACGACTGAGTGAAGCAGTGCCTCAGCGCGCGCACCTATGTGTGCATTTCCGTTTATTGATGGGCGGATTCTCACAGGATCTATCGGTACGAGAGACATCTGTCGTACAACGAATTTTGTGAAGCGGAGTTTTTCAAAAATGACTTTTCCAAGTTTTGTTCGAGATGAAATCATTTTGGCGATGAGGCGTTCTATCGACGATTCGAATGAAATATTGTTTTTAGTGAACATCTTTGGATGCTTTATGGCAGATCCCTCAATTTTTTGAAATATCCTCGAAAAAAAAGATAATGGGAGGAATGCATGATAAGCTACTTTTACATGGGAATAAATCATTGAATATGGTACAAGTTAATTGAAGGAATTTCATCATATTTAAAAAAATGACTAAAAACTTCTAAAGAAAGCTCTAGACCTAGAATTTTCTGATAACTTTCCGGCGTTTCAATATTCAAAACGACTAAACGATCAACAACAAAAGAAAAGAACGAGATCACCGTTTCGAAATTATTATTATGATCATTTAATGAACTAAACAAAAAACATAAAGGAATACAATATTCAATTAACAATTTGTTGAATTTCCCTATATTGAATATTTTGATGAGATATCTAAAATTCAAACTTATCAATTGCTTTATTGTCAGAGGTACCTCAACTAGTAACATATAATAACGGAAATACTTCCTTTCAAGAGTTTGTTAAAAAGGTCATCAAATTGATGAAATCAAGGGTCAATTCAAGTGTTAGTAGCTAATCCAGTTTGATGAAAACAATTTTATAGAAAAACTTCATAGAAGTGTATGTTCATCTAGAATTTATTCCATTGGCATATTTTCTATAGAAAATAATTCAATTATTTTTATGATTTATCATATTCATCATAAAATTCATGATAATTATCCGTGATCAATTATTCATCATAATTTATCCATTATCCAGTAGAAAATTCTGTCACAAGTGGGTAAGACGAAGCTTAACGCTCGAGAATGAGAATTGACTTTGGCACCTCGACATCACCGACCCTGATTACATGTGAAATAATGATCAAATTATCGGTAAACCTAATTTTCGGCCTGCAGAAATCATCCACGAGGGGGGGGGCAAAGTGCACACTTCCCTCCCGCTGCGCTCGCCTTCGGCTCGGGCGGTAATTCTGCACGTGAGCAAGCCTCCTTTATTTTACCTCCCTAGGTGAGGAATATACTATTGCTTATGATTTAATGATTATTTTTCTTTTAATTAGTCACGGCGATTACGAGGTTCCGAAATATCACACTCGGGTCTTTACTCTACACGTTTCATCCGTAAAACAACCTTTTTACGCACAGTAAACGGCTTCGAAAAGTGATGTATTGAGGCAAGTATCATAAAAAATACTTTTTTTTTTATGTGGCAATTTTGGTTATGAGAAGCTTTGCAACCGGACTGTAAGTATATTTTAAATAAATCGAATACATATTTGAAAATTAATCAAAGTGTTGAATTAATTTTATTGAAATTCTAGACTTAACGAGTTGTTCGTTCCATACAGAGCACTGATACTTTGTTTATGCTGATACGTGCCAGGTTACATGTCATCAAGAGCGTTCTCGCCTGTCGATTCTAAGAATCGAGTGACCCGCTTAGTCGATTGCCATTCGATCGATGGTCGATTGTGATGTCGAGTGTAGGTAGCTTGAACGACCTACAATCAAGTTTCCTGAAAATTGATTGCGAGTCGACTCAAGCTGGACATCTGTTGGAATCGAGTCTCAATGTGAATTTCAATTCGATTGAAACAATTTCCTTATAATATGTTTTTAATCGACTTATACTCGATTCCAACAGATTTACAGCTTGGATCGACTCGCAATCGACTTTCAGGGAACTTGATTGTAGGTCGTTTAAGCTACCCAGACTCGACATCACAATCGACCAACGATCAAATGACAAGCGACTAACCGGGCCGCTCGATTCTTAGAATCGACCGGTTCGCCAGGGCTGCCGATAAGTTTTTATATTTTTGTCACTGCTGCTACATTCAGCTCGTGCCGAAAAGTGCCTTTTCGATCACTTGTGATCGAAAAGAACTTTTCAATCACTTGTGATTGAAA
>JAPYZN010003561.1:0-16368 GCA_030522865.1 Psyttalia lounsburyi | reverse complement strand
GTTCGTTACGAGGCTCGTCAAGGGCCGAATAGAAGAAAAAAATCGCGTTACGAATCGTGTTGAGAATTAGTCGGGAAGATAGTAGTTCAACGCAACAATCATGGGAGCGAGCGTAGCGAGCGACCAACAACCCCGACCAATTTTTTGGATTTATATTTTTTTAGCCTAAATAGCATAATGCCAAAAAAATTATAACTAATTCGTCATTATTTAGCCCGTACGGGCGAAACGGAACACTCGAAAATTTGAGAAAACCCCAAAATTGCTTCAAATGCATAGCGAGGGCGTGATTTTTTCCGAAAATTATGTGTATCTGTATGTGTATCTCCATTACCCCTTAGTAGTGTACGCCATTTTACGTTAAAATCGCTATTATCAATTGTTCGTGTTAATATCGTTGTTACTTTGTAATAGATTTATAATTGTTGAAAAGAACATTTTAGTTTTCATTTTTTATATTCTCTTAGTCTCCTAGCTGTCAAGCTGCCTGGCACAGAGTCAATCGTAAAAAGAATGAAAAAATTGAAAAAAATGAAAAAATTGGGGTGTTCCGTTTTGTCCGGGTCCACCTATATATGCGGACATATACATGGTAAGTATATAATGGGAAATCAAACGTAAATACCAGGCTAAACGCCCGCGGGCGCCGGTTGAGGGCCGAGTGACACGTTTGTTGCGATAAATTGTAAAAAAAAGGGTAAGAAACGAATAGATTTTTCTAATTTTCTTCAGACTCACATGTTGCAGTAGGTATGTACCAAAATGTTTCCTATATAAGCTCTCTCGTTCCTTCCTCCCCATTCTTTTCCTCTCCCTCCCTAATCATTAGCTAAATTTGCAATCAAACCGGCAACCAATCTGCGGAACTTACTAAAAATAGGAAGAATCACCTGGAGAATTCTAGCCTCACACAGCACGCGAAGAATAGAATTGAAATAATTGAGAAATCTAGAGGACTATCGATAAACGTCTACTACCCCAAACTCTAGTATATCCAAAAATCTCTTGAGAAGATAATGAAAAACTGGGTTTCCCTAAGGGTAACAACAAAATTGTCCAGAGAGTCGTTGACGTCCATCTGGAATTGTCTTCTAGGTGCGCGAAAAAGCTAAAAATTAACTCAATAATTATCACAATGTTGATCGTCCAACAAAAGTCAGACAGTAGATATTCGCGAGTCAAGTGGAGATACAACTGTCTCCCGCCGTCGCTCCTGTCTCCACCAGCCCCTCCCCTCCATCCACCCTGAGTGTAGTTATCAGACTGATGAGTGATGATGACGACAATGGCTGGAGCTCATTTTATCCGTCAACGGCGGGCTGACTCTTCCCCTCCTGAGCGCTCTCGACCTGATAAAGAATATCGTGACACAGTGGACAGCGATCCTGAACATACAGCCACTTTCGCAAACAAACCCCATGGAAGTAGTGATTACATCTCGTGATCTTGGCACTCTTCATCTCCTGATAACAGATGGCGCAGACATCATCGAGCATCCTCAGCTGCTCGATCTTGGCCTCGGGAAGTGAATTGATCTTATTGACTGCAGTCCTGCGTTTCATGAAGACACTCCATCCGGCCTTGGCTTCATTCCAAATGTTGAAGTAAGCGTGGATGCCCATCATGATGGCGCGAATGGCGCCACCGGACTCAAAGATGAGGATCCAGAATCCATTGAAGAATAGGACAATGCCAAAAGCGAATTCAATGCTATTTCCAAAAGCCTTGATAACATAGACACAGTCGTCTAACTGCTCCCAGAAGGTGCTCCGATAGGCGTCGATGAGAAAGAGAGAGTATATGGAGAGTGATACGAGTACCTTGACAATAACCTCAATGCTGAAGACAGTGACAGCCAGGAGCCAAGTGCTGATTGAGAAGTGCGACCAGAGGAAGACGAGAAGAGACACTGGGAATATAATAAGAAAAGCACATACTGCCAAAGCCCGAAGATGTCTGTGGAGAGCTGGATTGTGGGAGGCACTGAGAGACATCAGCAGAGGATTGACAATGTTGTGTACAAAGTGGAGAACAGCAGTGAAGAGAAGACAGAAATTCCGGCAGAGTTTGACGAGACGTTTCTCCCGATCGAGGCTGGTCAAACCCGTCTGAAGAGCTAAGATATAAAACAAAATGGCGGAGACCGTGCCAATGCTCTTCTCGTCGTCGTCCCCGGTGAGCAGGACCCACTGGAAGAAGCAGCCGATGTGGTGGCAGATGTAGGAGATGATGCTGGTCATGCCGAGGACGGCTGTTAACGTTTCGCAGCCATTCACCAAGAGAGTTTTGATCATTGTGTACAGGGTGAGGCTCTCCTCGCCGTAGTAGCTCCCCAGGATTTGGATTATTTGCTCGCCCACGCGGAGCATCCAGAAAGTGCGGAGGACATTAGGAACATTTAGACGAATCCACTCGATTTCAGCTAGGGCAGAGAGACCGTAGTTGCTTATGAAGGTGCGGGCGTTTTTGTAGCCCGCGTGGATTATCTTCAACATAGCTATGCTGTTGTACCAGAGGATGTACTTGCAGATTGCCAGGGGAAGCAGAGCTGAGAACACTGGCGCGTGATGAAGGATGTTTGTCTGGCAACATAATGTTTTTTCAACGTTACCGAATTTTAACCGGTATTTTTTTATATTGACAAACTACTCATTTCACAGGTTATTCTTTTTATCACCAGCTGCTCTTCTTAATGAAATTAATGACAACGAGATTGTGTGGGTGAGTGAGTGAACAGGTAAGCTATGAAATAAATAATTGTCAGGAATAAGTGAATAATGTAGCCCATGATAAACTTACTGGTAGTGGAGTGATAGCCAACACCGAGGGCGCTAAAAAACTGGCGACCAGCAATTTCTGTAGTATCGGATGACGTGGAGCTAAATGTATGTAGCTAAATATACACGCCAATAGACCCTGCAGCAGGTAATTCTGGATAACAATCATTCCAGGGCCATAACTCATCAGTTGATTGATGTTTAGACATAGTATATCGTCCAATATACTCGTCGACGTGAAGGAATTCGCGTAGGCAATGACGGTTTTCATCGTGCTGACGTTCGACCAGTATGACAAAAATATTGTGCCAACTGATATCAGGTACAGGTAGACAACTATCAGATGCTTCGTCCACAGCATGAATGTATACAATGATGCGAGGATGCCTTTAATAGATCAATTATCAGCGTTAATTACATCTGTGTAAATAATTTATTATTGAATAAAAAATGATTATTATTAAATTGACATTCTGTGAAAGGGATCTTTTCTCGACATTTTCTTGGGATTTTGGGATTATTTTAAGACACAAAACTATGTGTTGACTGTGTTTATAAATAATCCGGGCACCCTTGTTGTTTCAATTAATTAATGTCAATTGAATTTGCATTTTAACACTAAGCAGTGGATTTAATTGAATTGATTTAGTTGATTTAATTCTTACCCAAGCAACAAGCGAGGAATTTCATAAGTGTGATTACATACGTTTGATAGAAGTAATCATTTATAATAAATTGTTGCATAAAAAATGGCTCCGGTGAGACCAGGGAACCAACAATTGTATTCTGCATACTGTTGACTTTTAAATTATCTATTATTGTTTCGTTAGAGAGTAGAATGATGTTCTCCTCTGGCATCCCTAGACTGATCCTCAGAAGTTCATCGATGATGAAGAGGGGGGGCACTCTCATCACTACGTTAGCGAAACCCATTATTCTCTCTCGCATTATTGTCTCCATGATTGGATTGCGATTGTCCTGCGGGGATGTTGGAGATCAAATGCTCATGGAGAGTTCTTGGAGAATTGTGGGTTTTGGAAGGGTTGGCTGATAACAATGCATCACAATTCACTCGATGATGGGACTAGTCAGAGCTTTAGCTGTGGGAGGTTGAAAAATGTGGTTGAGTGTGACATGCAATATTCAGTATGATGAATTTGTAACGTCATTCTGTTATTACTTTGCCTACATTTGGATCGCGCATTTTAGGAAATCTATTTAAAGCGATAAACAAATAAAATCATGTTGATATTGATGAGAATCTTGGATGACGGATTAAAAATAGGAGATCCTTCAATTGAACGTCCTGCAGATGGTGAAGGAAAAATAAACTTTATACGATGGAATTTAATAGTTCGAGTGCAACAACAACTCACCAAATCATGAAAAAAAAAACAAAATGTTTAATCACAGGTGAATAATGTCCGCTGGCTGATGGAAGAGTAAAAGTGTTTTTGCTTCATCACATCCTCGTTAACATGTTACGTTTACAATGGCACAGAGTCACACAGGCTTACCTAACCTCAAAATATTATTGTACTTTCGTATTATACGTGCAATGTATCAGGGGTATTGTTTCGTCACTGAGGAATGGTTTCGATTTTACGTGACGTAAACAGACATGATATATTTTTATTGTGCAGTTGTCAACATGACACCATGTTCTTGGCTGTTTATATTTGCACTTTTTTTGTTGTAAGCGCTCGTATCAGTCACCCAGACCCAGTGGCGAGTCTAGTGGCACAACCTTCATCCTTCGTAGTGGGAAAAAAAGTTATTAGCCGGTGTTGGAGAACATGACATGGCATATTTTCTGCATTAGGAGTTTTAATTGTCATCAAATGTCTTCAAGTTATTTCAATAAATATTTCGGGATTTGCGGGATAGGCTGACGTTTTGGGTAAAATCTTTTTTGTAGAGGAAATGAAAAACAGAGGAAATAATCTCTAGATTATAATTTTGCTGGCTCCCTTCGATTCCGAGATATCCACTGAAAATTAATTCATCAGTTCATGTTCAGGCCTAGCAAATGTTTTATGGTTTTTTGAAGCTGCTGGGATCTAGGTTTTTGCTTTTTACTGTGGACTACAATTGATGATAAAATTTTGTTTTCATTAGGATTTATTATATTTGTTGATATATATATTCAATTTGTAGAAGAACTGACTTGTTCCTCTACGTTGATGATGGTAGAGGTCCACCAGAAAATCCAAGTACCATGAGAGTATCGAAAGTCCATGAGATTTGGACCCCTTTCATCTCTCGATAAGAAATTTCCAGATGTACTTTGGAGTATTCCAGCAGTTTGCTCACAATAGAGTTACCACCAGATCTCATGGCTGCTCCAGGGGTACGTAATCTGCCGCCTTACAAAATATATGCTCAATTGAAACCAAATTTAACCCAATTACATCACGTTTTCACTTCTATTCAATCATCACGCTTGGATGTCGAAACGACTGCAGTCTCACGTTCCAGTCTACGAAGCTGTTGAATACGAGCACTCACATGACAATTTTCCGAGTTGGATACGTGCTCATCAAAAACGACAGGAACAGGAACTGTTTTCATGATGATTAGCTGAATGTCTATTGATTATTCGGTGATAAATTGTTGTAAGACATGGAAAAATGTAATAAAAGGTTCCATTTATTTCGTCTTCTAACACTGAAAGGAAAGAGGAGAAGAAAATAGTGCGACCAAAGTTTCTGTGACAATAATAATAAAAATAAATATAAATATAAATAAAATTAAAAAAACGAGGAGACTGGCAGCGGAATAAGGGGCTAATTGATGTACCTGAGGAGATATAAACTGATAGGAGCTACACCAAATATAAGAGTAGAGAGGGGGGAGAGGAAAGGTTTATGATGATGGATGTAAAACAAAGAAAACTTTTGTAACATCAAGGATCAATGAATAATAATAATAATATTTCGTCTTCTACCGATTTATATTGAAAAATCTAATAGTTGACAGATTGAAGCCTACAATTCTCCTGACAAATTGATAAATTTTCCAATTCTTCTCTGGGTGAGGATTCTACTGTTCTCCAGATTCAATACAAATTCACCAGAATAGTCATGGACAAAACTGTATTATTTAATGATTTTATTTATCCATGGATTCATAAAAAAATCATAATTGCACCTTCAGAATGTAATCAGTAAAAACGAGACCACTTCTTGCACTTTTTTTTGGTGCATATTTATAATAAACATGGGAAAGATGAAACTGGTAGGTTTTTCTTACCATGCGAAGCAGCAGAGATCAAGGCGAATAGGTGGCTGTAGACGCCCCACATACTGAAAAATCTAGATGATCCTTTGGAGATCTCGAATTGATATCAGTCCCTAGCGAGTGTTGATGGTGTGTGGAAGACGCTGAGGAGTTAGACTCAATTGCCCCCGTTGAATTCATGACTTTTTCTTGCTCGTGCATTTGACAAGAATGATGACAAGGGCTTTTTCTGTACTGCGGGCAACAACAGTGTTTGTACTGTTCGAGTTGATTTCGTCGTCGACTGGATTTGAATACAATCGAGTGCCAGACCTAGTGAAGGTTCGACGACGAGCCGATGCTGCTGATGCCGAGTTCGTTGCTCTTGATTTCGTAAGGATAATTCACGAGCTTCAGTGAAATTTAAATATCTTTTCTAAAATTTACCGAGTCACATGTTTCATGTAGAGAATCATATTGTTAAATGAGTATTTTTATCGCAAAAGCTGCAAAAACTTGTTTTTATTATTTATCTTCTGGTAAATGTTTGTTGTCACAATCGAACGTCGCATTTTGACAGCTTTTTTTATTTTTTTTATTGAAAAATCAGCTGTCCTCATCCAAATTGAGACAGTTTTTATAGGAATTACTTGTGCTGAATTTTCTATTTGTTGTTACTATTATTAATCTCTGGGCAATAATTAATTCGTTAATTGGTAGACAATGAAATTAAGCTGGATTTTACTAGCAAATTTTTAGAATTAATAAGTTACTAATGAATTATATGATAATTTATACAATGAAAGCCATTTTATTGAAATAAATTCATACGTTTATCCACTCCCCTAAAAAAATTGCCAAATGAGTTAAAAAAATGATCTAAAAGGCTTGATTGATTGGAAATGTCGTTGATCATCAGATAGGAGTAGTTGCGGAGCAGGGGCGTCAAGCGGAACTCCACAACGTCACAACTGAGGATGGCTACATCTTGGGAGTATTCCGACTGCCTCCGAATCCAAAAACTCTGAAAAATACCCGTAAAAATCGAGTGGTCTTTCTCCATCATGGATTGGCAGCCTCGGCTGACTGTTTCGTGATATTCGGAAAGGAGAGGAGTCTCGGTAATATCGAGTGAGGATAAATCTGAAAATCATCCGGAAAATAATGTCTAACGTAATTACACAGCGCACATACTGTCCAATGCCGGATATGACGTGTGGATGGGGAACGTCAGAGGAGGTACCTACAGCCGAACTCATAAAACTCTGAAACCGACAGACGCCGACTTCTGGGACTTCAGGTAGGGCTTCTTCCTAAAAATCCCTTAAAGTGCGCAAATCTATGTAGAATGTTCAAGATTTTTGGATCAGGAGTTCCTAGGAATGGCTTTACCGAGGTTGTTATAGGCCCACTCAATTCTCCTAGATCATCTGTCATTCCTTCGGTGCTGACGTCGAGACAGCGCCAGGAGTTATGATCTAGGTCCTGTTTCATATTCGCAGGAACAGCTAACCTCTTCAATCATGTGCAGTCGTGTTAGGGAGGCTTTCAGGTGGTGAGGGTCCGCTCTAGCTCTGTTCACCCACGATATGACCCTCGGATGTTCAGTGCCTTTGTACCAGGGCCTGGAAGACTCCCTACAGTACTGGGAGACAAAATCGACAGCTTTGCGTTTGACATCGGCTTGAAAATGCATTTCGGCTACAGTAGCCATTTTTTTTGCTGACAGCTTGTCCTAGAATCTGTCTAAGGCACTCGATATTCATTTTCATTCGGATCTGAAGCATTTTTGGCAGGGTTGACAGCCCTCAATCCTCACAATTCCCTGGTGAGCTGGGGTCCAGAAGAAATTGTCCTGTATTTTGCCTTAACGTCTAATATAAATAGACGAGTTCACTTTGATATTGAGGTTGGCCGTCTCGAGACTCTGTAGTCTCCTGAAGGAGTCTGAGAAGATGAGGGATAGGTAGGGCTTGAGGAGTTAAAAATTCAGGATTTACCAATGAAATCAAATTTCACATTAATTTAATAATATTACCAAACCGCTAGCTTCCATTTGATATCGATTGGAGGATTCATCGACGAAGAGGCAATCTATCCCGGGAGCTCGTGTGAAAAAAATCTATAGGAATAGGATGGAAATCCTGGAGGGAATGTGAAGATTGCCTGTAAGCTTCCTCCAGCTAGAACTCGAGAAAAAACTAATATCTGTACGAATATCTGATTTTAATCAACAGCGTCGATGACTACGGCCTTCGCGACGTCCCCGCCATGATAGATTACGTTCTGGAAACGACGGGAGAATCGACTTTGAGCTACGTGGGTCACTCTCTGGGGACAACAACTATCATGATGTTGTTATCGGCGAAGCCGGAATATAACAAGAAGATCGATTTGCTATTTCACTTCGCACCAGTCGCCTACTGGACTACCAAGAGTCCAATGAGGCTACTCGTCGCCGCCGCTGGACAAGTCCTTCAGAATCTCTTGGATCCACGAGGAGCAACGGAAATCATTCCACAGAGTTCCATGTTCCCGGCCCTCTTCAAGCGGCTGTGCCTGCCGAATAACATTCTAGATCTCTGCTACATGCCTCTTGACATACTACTCGGCGCCAGCAATCCAGATCAAGTCGATAAAGTGCGTATTCAATTATTAATTATTGAGTATTAGGTATTGTCCAAAGGCTTTTTGTAAGTTTTTTTCACTTTCGGATTTTTCCGTTTTCCCATTTTCCCCTTATTTTTTTTCCCCCATTTGTTTAACGTCTCCTTCCGATGGAGACATCATTCAGGCGACCGATCAGGCCTTTTTATACTAGTTAGAATCTCACTAGTGTAACCGGTGGGAAGCGAACCCGGGTCTGCCACATGAGAACTATAGACTCGGTGACTCGTCAAAATATCCTGGTCAAAATATCCGCGGATTTTTATCCTGGGTCTTTTTATCCGCTTCAAAAATGTCCTCGGTCCAAAATATCCTTAGTAGTTAATATCCGGATCCTATTATCCTTATCTGTTTTTATCCTGCCAATAATATCCGTGTCATATTTTCTTTTGGTTTTTTGTGTTGGAAATTGTTTCTGATGTTTTTTTTTCGTTTTTCTTTCCTGCGGTTTTTTGTGATGGAAATTGTTTCTGATGTTTTTGTTTTCGTGTTAACTATCCATTTTTTTCAGTAAAAATTTCTTGTAAAATTTATATTTAGAATAATCCTGGATCCTATCCTACCATCCTGGATCCTATCCTACCTATTCCAAATCCCATCCAACAATATCCTCTGAGGTCACAAGAATGTGGAACGCTATATAAATTTCCCGTCTTTGATGTAAAAATGATTGCCGATAGGAGGGCGGCAAATAAATCCCGATTTCCGGGATTTAAAATTTATTTACTGTCCCTTCCGATTTTTTTATTTTTAGTAAATTTTTTTTTCGTGTTGTATTATTGATAGGATATTTTTAGGCCGGATATTAGTGATCGGATATTTTTGGGCCGGATATTATTGAAGTTTCTTTTTGGTTGGGAATCTTTTTGTTGCGGATATTTTTCCAGGATATTTTGGCACAGGACATTATGGCTACGGATATTTTGACATGGAACCATAGACTCAGTCCACAGCGCCAAACTGGCGGTCTTCCCCTTAGTTCTATTGAAAAATTATTTACAACAGAAACAAAAATCTGATAAAGACACTGTTGCAGGTGGCACTCCTTGATTATTTGAGTTATTATCCCGCTGGAGCATCTGCCAAGTCATTTTATCAATTCCGGCAACACGCACAGAATGGTAAATATTAAAAAAAAAACAACCTCTGTAGATGAAGGCTAATGTAGACATCTTGAGCAGAGGAATTAATTTTATCCTTCAGTTGTCCTCAGAATTAATGCTTTTCGTTGTGATGTTTCAGGCAAATTTCGAAGGTATGATTATGAAAATCCGGAGCTAAACCTGAAGCATTACGGCCAAACAACGCCTCCAGACTACGACACTAGGAACATTGTCGTACCAACAGTGATGTTCCGCGCCCAGAATGATCCGCTCTGTACAGTAATAGACATAAAGGCCCTGCTAGCGCGACTGCCTCGCAATAGCTCACTTCTGTACGAGGTTGTCCCATACAGAGACTTCAATCATCTGGACTTTGTCACTGCGAAAGACGTGAAAACCCTAGTGTACGACAGATTGATGGAGATTCTCCTTGGATTTCACAGAAATAAAAAGGAAAATCCCGATGATGATAATAATAGGATCAATTGAATAATAATATAGGGGAGACCCGGGCAAAACGGAACGCCTTATTTTTCCAAAGGTTATATAGATCATTTTTTTTTGGATTTATATTTTTTTAGCCTAAATAGCATAATGCAACAAAAATTATAACTAATTCGTCATTATTTAGCACGTACGGGCAAAACGGAAGACTCGAAAATTTGAAAAAATCCCAAAATTGCTTCAAATGCATAGCGAGGGCGTGATTTTTTCCCAAAAATTATGTGTATCTGTATGTATATCTCTATTACCCCTTTTACGTTAAAATCGTTATTATCAATTGTTCGTGTTAATATCGTTTTTATTTTGTAATAGATTTATAATTGTTGAAAAGAACATTTTAGTTTTCATTTTCTATATTCTGTTAGTCCCCTAGCTGTCAAGCTGCCTGGCACAGAGTGGATCGTAACAAAAATGAAAAAAATTGAAAAAAATGAAAAAATTTGGGTGTTCCGTTTTGCCCGGGTCTCCCCTACAGTCTCAAATATTGAATTTAAATATGAATATGTATAATCTGATCTGAATTATTACGAAATTTAGAGTCGACCCCAGCGTAACCGACATCTCCATTAATTTTTAAAATACGCTATTCGTTTATCAGATGTTAAATAAAAGGAATTGTGATGATAATAACAGGATCATTGAGTCAGAATATACAACCCCAAGTATTGAATTTAGACATTAATATGTACAGTCTGTTAATCGTATGAACAGCCGTAGTTATACTACACTTTAGACATTGAATGATGGGAATTCAGAGTTTTTTCTAATCTAGTGATCGAGATGGAACGTCGTTAGTGCATCTGGATACTGCTTCTTGTAGAATTCAATGTACTCAAGCTTACGTTTTTCTCGCAAAGCGAAGTACTTAGGATACATAGCTTTCTCGGTAGGATGCCAGAGATCCAGGACCCAGTCAGGAGATTCTCCTCCCCGGTCGTAGGCACAGCCGCCTGGTGATTCAGGGAAGTACAACGGCTGCGGATGCATACAATTCCAGAGTTCTTCCTCCCCGGCGATCACAAGTTCTTTCGCCTTTCGAAGATCTTTTATATTTTTGTTGGCGTCGAAACGAGCTCTCAGCCCGACGGCATCATATCTGGAGCAGAGAAAATCATTTGTCCAGAGTCCATCAGGATGCAACAAAAAAAAATAAGTGCCGATGCGTACCTAAACTCAATCTCCAGTGCATGCCAGGACTCAAGATTACGGTAGGCCCGTTTGTAAAGGCTGCAAACCTTCCTTGCGTGCGAGATGATACCAGTTGGCAGTGATCCAGACATTCTCTGGCTCTCTCCACCTCAAAAATCCTCAATAGAACCTAACAACTACAACAATCAATTGTGAGAATTAAATCATCAATAATTGCAATGGATAACTTCTCAATTGTTCCATAAATTTTGCAGAAGTGGAAATCAAGCTCAAGTGGAAGAATTTTTCGCGATGTCCTAGCGTTTTATTTTATTAATCAGTCTCTGAAAACCCAGTGAACTGTCAATAACGAGAGAATTTATTCAGTAATCGTATAATAATCAGGACAAAATACTCACAATAACTTTGCTCCAATTGATGAACTGATTCCTGACAATTCCAGACTTTGGTTATGTCAGTTGCGAATGCCGAAGTGGCCCTCCAGATGTCTCACTTCCTCACATACACACACTCACTCTCCTCAAATTATCGGAGCTACTAACCAACCAGCCAGCCAGCCATCGGTCTTATTATTTCTCCTCCTCCACTATTTGGGCGAGCCCAGCTGACCTTTCGTCGCCAGCAGTCGCTGTGAGTGCAAAATTTTCATGGCGTCGCTCATCGTGCATCGTCCCATCGGTCGTTTGAGTTTCTAAAGTGTCTGGTCGCTCGCATGGTGAGTTTGTCGTTTACCATTGTCGTTTCATTGACGGTCCCTTAACATTTTATAATCCAAGCGCTCCTCCAACATCATCATCGTCTCCAATATAAATCAACTTCGATACATTTCAGATTCTATAGCAGCAACAAAACTTCTGAATCCCTTCACGAAATGATTCTCCAATGGTTGAGGAGACTAATCTCGCATTTGGGATATTGCATTCGATTTTGAAATTTCGAAAATTTTTAAATCATTGCGCTCACAATGAGGAGAATTCAATTTTTATTTTTGATGATTCATCGTTGGGAATTTAGGCCGGAGGCAATTTATAGAGGAATCAAAATGCCTCTACTGAAA
The DNA here is from genome assembly GCA_030522865.1 of Psyttalia lounsburyi. Classification (NCBI taxonomy): domain Eukaryota; kingdom Metazoa; phylum Arthropoda; class Insecta; order Hymenoptera; family Braconidae; genus Psyttalia; species Psyttalia lounsburyi. The sequence goes on along the minus strand of JAPYZN010003561.1, from coordinate 3,892 downwards.
TGACAAATTAAAATCTATACAGGATTTTTTACATTTTTTAATATACAGATTTTATTAGATAACATGAATGTCTTGTTTGTTGTTGTTTATATATTCTGATATAGATCCATTCTATCGGCAGTGATGATGATGAGTATGTTTTTTAATTTGGTTTTAACGAATTCCCAAATGTTTGAAGATAAACATGAATGACTGAACAATTTTGCCTCAAGCTAATTCGCCAATTTTCTTATTTCAGGTTTTTAAGGAAAATCAATTTAATGTCAATGAATCATGGTTCCGACGATGCCCCCCGATGCTCATAAAATATCCCTGAAGATTATAGAAGCCATCAGGCAACATCCCGTCTTGTATATATCCGATGTCAAAGGAACTGCCATTAAATTGCAAGAATTCCGACAAAAAGTATGGAAGAGAATTTCTGATGAATTGGGATTGGACCGTAAGATTTGTTGTAGATTAATTCATTCTGTTCTAACTCTGGCGATTGAAATAATTATTATTGTTTATGGTTTGCAGCTGCTTGGGTCAGACTCAGATGGAAAAACCTCCGGGATACTTATTGCCGAATATTGAAATATAAAAATCGTGTGGACAAAGGGACAAGAAGGAAGAAATGGGTTTTTGAGGATCATCTTAGTTTTCTCAAATTTCCGTGAGTATTTATTATATACCCTGGAAAAAAATTTGTAACTGTAGATTTATAATAATTCCGTTGAAGTTCCCGAGGTTTTTCACGTTAATTACTATTGACAATAAACCATTTGTTATGGAAAAGATCAAGCGATTTTGAGGTCTCTATAATTTTTTGGCGAGAAAAGAAAATGGAGCGAGTATTTACCGAGACTGAAAAATTAATTCTCAATATAAATTCACGCTAAAGACTTGGAAGGCTTTTGTTCAATAATTTTTAACCAATTTTTGATAGTATTCTCATAAAAAATAAGTGGTCAGTTCTAACGAGAGTCTCCAGATTTTTCTGTTAAATTGTTCAATCCCGGAATTTAGGCAACAAGAAGTGGTTACAAATATAAATCGAAGAGAATGATATTGTGTAGATACGAACCTGATTACCAGCCGCAGTGTGTCGAGCTCTCGGACGAGTACATAGAGGAAATAAACGCAAGCGGTATGAGTACGGAGAACCTCCTGGAGCAGTTAGAAGACCGTAACGACGAGGACTACAGTGAATACCTGGAAGTCCTGGAAGAAACGGCAGCCGATCCAATCCTCCAGGCGGATACTCAAGTTGTGGAGATCCTGGACTGCGTGAACGAGGACGACTTGAACCCCGAGATGTTGGAGAAAGACAGTGCGACATTGCAGGTGGAATCGTACGCTCGAGAGATCGAGAACAACTACATAAGAATACGCCCAAAGAAGATGAAGTTCGATCACGAGGTGCATTCAGGGTCTCCCCACGTCTCCCCAAATGATGGAACAAAAATGGATTCAAATATTAATGCAATTGTCATATCAACAAGTGACCTGCCTGTCCCAGGCGACATTGAAACACTTGACAATGATCATAACGATCAGGAAAATGACCACGACATCAGCCTCGACCATTCGAGCCCTCGAGAGCGTTACGCGGAACAATTGCCAAAAACCAGCATTGAACTTTTTTTCGACAGTATGGCCCAGACAGTGAGACAGCTCCCTCTTAAAGCCCAGGCAGAAGTGAAAATGTCAGTGTGTAGAATAGTGACAGAAGCTGAACTCAAATATTCCGGCAAACAAAATCCCCACAGTGTTCAAAAATTCATAGCTCCACCTGGAATGATCCCCAAATTAGTGTTGATACCCTGCAGTATGATTGACAATCCCGGTAACAACAATTGAGTGCTCTTACTCAGATATTTATTTGTCATTGTACAAGTTTGTTGAGAATACAAAAATAATCGGCGATCCGTCATTCTGGAGTTTTTTTTATGATACATTGCACTGGGGCGCAATACTTACGCCAGCAGTTCATAATCATGGTTAATCATAAATAAAGAACAATTGCTAATTTATTGTTTCACTGACGATTCTTCAGCTGATATAATTCGTTAGTAATCCAGGGAAATAGTGAAAGTGATAGTGATTTCAATGAATGGAAGAACTGTTAACTGTCGGATTATTATTCAATATGGAAGACAATAGAATAGTTAAAAATTAAAGTGTTTACAGTCTGAGTGAATTGATTGAGTGATTGACTCGATGGAGGTGTTGTTATGATAGTATAGACTTTTGTTACTACTGAGAGCAGATCTCGCCTTTGTATTGATAAAAATCATTCACGCAATAATGACAAGAGACGAGTGAAAATAATTTGTTTCTTTTCAAGTAAGTATAAGTAATGTAATGGATGATTTAGTCACTATGCGCTGAGAGAAAAGATTTGCTCTGCTGAAAAACTACATATTCAGCTGGAAAAATTGTTTTCAGCTCAAGAAAATTGTTTCCCAGAAGAAAATGGATAGAATACACATATTTTTTATTAAACTCCGAGAACCCAAATATTATGTTGAAAAACGATATATTTGACTGGAAATCAAAGCTTTTACCGTCAAGTGAAAATAAAAAATCTTTTGGGTGATCTTTATTTTTTCGCGAGCGGAACAAATTAATTTACCTCAAACTATAGATTTCCTCAGAAACGCCTATATTATCAGGTGGAAAATATCGATATCATCGATTTTTTTGAGTAGAATGAATATATTTTCGGCAGAGAAAATTTTTTCTCTCAGTGTGTGTGTAGTTAACATTCATAATCTCATATTTGTCATATTCTTCATTTATTCACAGCCTAAAATTAGTTGATATTATTTTGACACATGCTCTCGTGTCAAATCTCAATGCAGAGCTTTCGAGTTTTCGTTTACGGTCTGAGAGTAATTATATTAACGGCGAGGGGAGTCTGGTCAGCCTATCTAGTTTATTGGAGACTAGAAATTATGGAAGTTATGAAGACAGGGCGAGACCAAGTCGAGCTAGCACCATCTCCTTTCGTAATCGCGCTATTTCCCAGTAGACGTCTTGCACTGAAAAGAGAAATCAATTATTCCAGGTATGAAAGCTATTGAGTCTTCTTGCTGGAAATTCTAATCCTCTGGGAGTGAGGTGATACGTACCTGAACTTTTGACGAGGCCACGCTCGACGTAGCGAAGATAATTGAGAAAATCACAAACTGCGGTTATCTGGGGGAGGTGAAAAGTTGGAATCAATCGATTGAATTAAGTGGTTTATTTGGGTAACCAGAATTAGAAGACAATCCCCGGGTTCCACATTGGGAGCATTGGAAATTGAATTAGGGGCTGGATCTAATAGTGAAGTGGTAAAACGGAAGGACAAAAGACCTGACATTTTTTAAAGATTTGTCCAAATGAAAGAGCATAATTCCAATTTTTCCAGTAACTCCTCTGCTCCTTTCGCACTTTCTCATAAAATGCTTCTCCCATTCCGAGATATTTAACAACGGAACGGAATTCCGAATAAAATTGACTCATTCCAGCAGTTGCTAGTAAATTGCCCGTCCTCTCCTCTGGAATATCTCACACTCGATGCAAATTTCCATGTACTATTTTGAAATTCAATTAGTTTCTTCGAAAGAGCAGCGCTCGTATATATTGACAGACCGACTTTCCTCCCATCGGCGAGGAAGTGAATTTAAAATTGAAATGTAGCATTTCTCATGACCGCAAAATTTTCCGAGTAAAGAAAAATCTACCGGTCTATTCTATTCTTTTATTATTATTATTTATTATCCATATATAGCCGATTAGGCTTTTTACAATTGCGGTATCCTGTGCCGTCTTCCTCTCCAACCATGTCGCATTGTACCCCAGGAGCTGTACTCCATGTACAGACTCTCCCGGTGACCAAGGGAAACCATGGAAAACCTTGGCC
>JAPYZN010003560.1:0-14136 GCA_030522865.1 Psyttalia lounsburyi | reverse complement strand
TAATTTCCGGGGAGGTCTGGCAGAGCGAGAGCCCTCAGCCAGGAAATAGTATATTTCACCACAAGGGCGGTAAAATACGTTTTTTCATTTCTGTTGCCCGCGGAGCGGGCAGAAATTCGCCTCTTTCCGCCCGGCGGTAAGAAAAAATGAAAAAAAGCATTCTCTCCAATTCCAAAAATCGAAGAGCCTCCCCGAAACCACCCCCTCATTCCAACAAAAAAATCCAAAAAATCCAAATCCCCTCAAAAAATCCATTAACCCTCTCCTCCTCCCACCTCGCATTAATTTCCGGGGAGGTCTGGCAGAGCGAGTGTCATGAGCCAGGAAAAAAAAAATCTCATAATTGCGTAATTCCCAGGAATTGCGAGAGTTCCGTTTTCTCATGTGAAACCGATTATTCCCTCCGCGACACAACTTGCCTATACGCGGTAGTGAGGAATGATACCCTCCCCCCCCCACCCCCTCCCCCCCTACCCCCCACCCCTTCTGAGTCCATTCTCTACGAGTCTATTAGCATCGAGCGTGTGCCAGAGGGCCTTGACACAGTGCGTGTAGAGCGGTTGCATGCGGGGGGGGGGGGGGGGGGGGGGGGGGGCGATTTAGAGGGGCTGATAAGGGTGAGGGATGAAGGGGTCGCGATAGCCGGTGAAGGCGCCCCAACTATTTCGGACTGATCGGGAACGGAGGGAGTATAATTTGGGATGTAACCTGGAAAAACTGATTTTGTTCATTGAACTCGAGGGTTCATTTGCCAGTGTATCGAAATGAAAAACCGTCTAGACGTTTTATTATAAGGTTTGCGCGAGGTGAAACTTAAAATATCACCGGATTTAATCATGAAATCTGGGTGATGGATGTAAGATATTTAATGAGGATGAATTAATTAGATTTTCGGAAAATCGAAGTACCGTTGGATTTTGTTTTATAAATATCGCGGATGGATGAGTGATTTGAATTGAATTCACTCGTGGAAGTGGCTATTTGGATTTTTTAGTTTGGGAAAAATTAGTCGGATGAGTTTGTAATTGGAAAATTAAGTGGGCAATTTTGACAATTCCTCCATCACTTGGAATTTAACGTCAATTTATCGCGGTAATGACTGGTTTTTACCGAAATTGTCAGAAAATATTTTTTGGAGTGTATTCAATTATCAACAAATTTTGTTCCATGACCTTTTGCACTGAAATCACTCATAATCCGGATAATTGAATAATTACAAAATCAGGTTATCGTCGTTTCTAAAATTCATCTTACAGATCGATTTAAATGTCAATTCATCTCCTCAATGACGAGTTTTATAGGAAAATGTCAATCAATAGTTTCCATTTGAAATTCAATTCTCCCCAAATATTGTCTTTTGACATTTGTCTCTGAAGCCCTTCGTTAACTAGCTATCCACGACCAAACGAAATGAAAAAAAAAATGGACTTTGCATTTTCGGTGCAGAAGAATCCCCAGATTTCAATGACACATTTTCCACCCGAGTGATTTCAAAAGGAGCTACTGCCAATTAATTAATCATAAAAAATTTCTTCCGGAATTCTCAATCAGCCATATCATCCAACGCATCCACCTATCCCTAATACCCCTTTCAATTTTTATTTTTTTTTTAAACGTCTATCTATAATTACAAATCGACAAAAAATTTCGCAAAAAATTATCCCCTCAAAGGGTCATTTACACAACGAGGTTTCCCTATCTTTTCATTTTTCAATTCATGTTCAGTCGTCGTAAAGAGGCGTTTAGCCATTGTAATGGGGTAATACCCACCCTCGGCTGCCCTCTGCCTGCATCGTACGTACGTAGAAGAGACCCGGAGTGATCGAAGCTCACTCAGACATGCTAATTCGGTACAGGACAGAAGGCCTGACCCTCCCCCCTCCCCCCTCCACCTCCTACCGGCCTCCGTTACAGGGTCCCTTTCCTTTTCCATACGTGTGGCTACCCCGCTTCTTCCCACAAGCGATCGCCGCATCGACTCGTCCACACCGACTCGCTTCATGTGAGGGGGGGGGGGGGGGGGGGGGGGGGGGGGGGGGGGGGGGGGGGGGGGGGGGGGGGTGAGGAGAAAAAAAGAGGAATAAAAGGGAAATTAATAAAACAGGGGACAATGGCGAGTGGAATGACAGCACGTCTTCGTATTTTTTTTTATATGGAATTGTAGACAGAGGTTTTGCAACGCTCGATGGGTCTTCCTGAGGTGTTGTGGGAGAGGGGAGGGGACTGCTGTTGAAGGAGGTTTTTGTTTTGACTCGGGCGGGTCAAAGGGTGGTAAAGGTCAAACGGTAGAGGCAGATGAAATTTTGTTCCGCCGCCTGTTTGACCCTTGAGAAGGTTTAATTGGTAGGGGTGGGTCATGGGGTGAGAGGAATTCAATTGGACTCTTGATAGGATGGCGCTCCCATTTAACTTGTGAGGGGGTTTATTTTTTCATTTGACGTCTACTATCCCGTTTGACCCTCAAGCCTTTTTGATCCTTGAATAATGAAATTCGTTAGCATTTTGGGTTGATTATTCAATCGGTCATTCGTCGTGAGTCAACTGGTGAGACGTGTGGGTCAAATATTGTTTAGGGTCAAATGTTGGTTCGGCTCTCCTGTTTAACCTTGAGTTTAATTTTTCTTAGCGCCTCACTCGATGAGACGAATTCAATTCGACATTCGACATCTCAGACTCTCCCATTTGACCCTTGAGGGGGTTTATTTGTTCTCATTACCGCGTTCGGCACTTCCGTTTGACCCTCTTAATCCTTCCAACTGTCTCTCCCATTTAACCCTCGATAACATTGAATTCTTCCGATCGTGTGGTCCGGCTCTTCTGTTGGACCTTCAAGTTTAGTCGACCTTTAAAGAACGAGATTCGCTAGCATTTCAGTTTCATTTACCAATGGGTCAATTTCATGGGTCAACGGGAGAGCCAGTGGGTTAAATATTGTTTAGGGTCAAACGTTTGTTCGTCTCTCCTATTTAACCTTGACCTTGAGAGTCCTACTCGTTGACCTTTAAGAAGATTCAACTCTTCTTAGTGCTTCACTCGATGAGACGAATTCAATTCGACTTTAGATACCTCTGCCTCTCCCATTTGACCCTTGAGGGGGTTTATTTCTTCTTATTACTTCGTTCTGTACTTGCGTTTGACCCTCTAAATCCCTCCAACTGTCTCTCCCATTTAACCCTCGATACCATTGAATTCTTATCTTGTGGTTTGGCTCTTCTGTTGGACCTTCAAGTTTAGTCGACCTTTAAAGAACGAAATTCACTACCATTTCAGTTTCATTTACCAATCGGACGATTTTCATGGGTCAACGGGAGAGCCAGTGGGTCTCTCCTATTTAACCTTGACCTTGAGAGTCCTAGTCGTTGACCTTTAAGAAGATTCAACTCTTCTTAGTGCTTCACTCGATGAGACGAAGTCAATTCAACTTTAGATACCTCTGCCTCTCCCATTGGACCCTTGAGGGGGTTTATTTCTTCTTATTACCGCGTTCGGCACTTCCGCTTGACCCTCTAAATCCCTCCAACTGTCTCTCCCATTTAACCCTCGATACCATTGAATTCTTATCTTGTGGTTTGGCTCTCCTGTTGGACCTTCAAGTTTAGTCGACGTTTAAAGAACGAGATTCGCTAGCATTTCAGTTTCATTTACCAATGGGTCAATTTTCATGGGTCAACGGGAGAGTCACCGGGTCAAAAGTTTCCTCGTCTCTCCTATTTAACCTTGAATTTGATTGGCAGATGCGAGTGGAGATGACTCACCCAACGTCTCCTATTTGACCCTCAACCCCTGAACTTCCCAAATTTTTGCTGTCCACGTTCTCAGTCAATAAAAAATACTCATAAAAAAATATAAAAATAAAATTCACGTGAAAAGGTCTGGAAAACTTTCAGAAGTTATGATTCACCTCGACAGCACGTAATTCTCCACCCCGGCACATTGGAATTAAAGTCAGAAAAAAAAAAAACGGGAGAGTGCACTTGCCCTCGGCCGGGAGATTCTATTTTCCTTTTCCTACGTCAACGAGGGGTGAGTTATTTTATATCGTACGAGCAAGTGGCAGTTATCCAAGCGATCGGAAATGAATACGGTACTTTGAAGGGACAGGACCAATTATTGACACGCGAATGCACTGTAGATTGTGGACATGAACCCCTCTATACCATTTCCATGTACCTACATACTCACGTGGGGGGACAAATTTTTTCAAGCTCAGTGAATAAGTGGATTACGTCCCAAATGGTAGAACCCTTTATTATTTGTGGAGGAAGGATGTTGGTTATATTAGAATTTTATGGGTTTTATTTTTTTAGAAGTGTTCAGAATCTAATCGACGGGTTTCTTGCAACTTCAGTCATTGGGGGAATTATCGTTGGAAAAATTCATTATCTTTTTTCGATGAATATCTCGGAATTGAAAAGAGATAGCGATATTTTTGTTATAACCTCTTGTGTAGGGCGAATGAAGATCTTCAAAAAGTGTTCAATAAAAAAATTACCATTTCCCTTGGATTTAGAGGTATTCAAAGCACATTCAGTGACGAAATGATGAAAAAATATAAATCACCTGCAACTGCAATTTTGCAGTTTTGTATTAATCCACGAATAAATAAAAAACTATCGATTTTTCAGAAAAATGCCAGTATACTTTTTTGTAGCTCTTGAAATTTTCTACAAAAAGTTTTGAACGAAAAATCCGCTATCTCTTTTACATTTCGAGATAATTTATTGTAAAAACGGGCGTGAAATGATGTTTTTGTTTCTCTTTCAAAAATTTGAATCGACAAAAAGTGAATTCCTTATTTTTAATTCCATTGAACTCCCTCGCAATGTATGAATGACTTTGATAATCCCCTCCGAGTCTCCCAGAACTCCTCTGATCCCGTCTACAGCCCCTAACACCGCCAATAGAAGCCGAAAGGAAAAGGAAAGGGCGCAAAACCGTCAAATCGATACTGCCGCCCCAGACGACCTTGGGTGGGAGCAAAGCCCCTCGCGTCGACCGTCACCTAACCTCCAAAAACTCAGCGAGACACGATATATAGAATCAGGTGGAGGGATGGGGCTCCGTCGCGACGGAGTTGCGTCTCTCCGATTTTTTCTCATCCCTTCGACTCAAATGGGCTTACTTATCCTGGATATCCAGTGGAAATTCTCCGCCATTTCATTTTATGCCTTCCTAAGAAGTTTCGAGGTTATTCTGGATGAATGTGACTTGATGGCCGAGGGAATCTGGGAAGTCATAATCTTCAAAATAAAAACCAAGTCTTGGATTTGCCGAGAAATACGAAACAGAGATATATCTGTAAGTGGATGTTTTTTTTCTCTTTTTTTCTTTTTCAAAATATCTGTTGACATTTCAAGGGTCAAACGGGAGAGACGAATTAAGCGACTCAACTTATTCACGAGTTTAAGAGTTAAATGGGAGTGACAGATGGGAGAGGGTCAAACGGGGAGACGAGGGTCAAACGGGAGTGACGAGGGTCAAACGGGAGAGACGAGGGTCAACTGCGAGGCGGGAGTGTAGGGATCAGAGAATCAAAAATCCCTCAATCTCTCCCGTTTGACCTTCAAGAAAATTTGACCTTCCGCTTTTCGCTCCCGTTTGACCCGAGATAACAAAGGGTCAAATTTTCCTGAGGGTCAATCGGGAGGGTCAAATAAAGGATCAAATTTCCTGGAACTCTCCCCTTCAATCCTTAAAAAAACTGCTCCATCCGTCTCTCCCAGTTGACCCTACAAAAAAACTGAAAACCAAAATTCCTTCCAGGGTGAAATAGGAGGTTCAGGCGGGGTCTCACGGGTCAAACGCGGCTCCACCAGTCGCTCCCGTTTGACCCTTTTGACCCATTCCCCATTCTTCTGCGCGATACTGATGGAAAAAAAATGATTTCGATTTTATTCTACGTTATTTTTTTTGGGAAATCATCACTCGGTTCTATATCTCAAAACGTCGACCTAAGTTGAGTAAACTGAGTGGGTGGTTAACGTCTAGACTCACCTCCCAAGGGGTTGAGAATCTACAACTGAGACGCGACTCAGAAAGGAGAAAGTTACACCGGGGGAGTGGTTTCAAGTACATGGTGACGGTGAACTGGTGTAGGATGAGTTTTGTGTACTGTGGGTGGTCCTAGTCGGTGAACAACAGTGAAAGTACTCGCGTTCAATACCCCCCTCGCCCCCCCCCCGCCTAAGGCGCTCAAGGTCACGGCCGTTGCGGTTTCCTACCCCTAATTTGAAGGTCGTTTTTGTTGACGTCTGAAGTATTCCCAATTTTTCTACTGTCTCCATTTGCTCACGAGCAAATTCCATTCTTCTTTCATTTTGATGAGCGGAGTGGGGGGTCTATTGTCACTTCCGGGGGTGTTCAATCGGCCGAAAAGATAATTAAGAGTAATGAATAATAATGAAGAAATGAGGGAGGATTGATACTGACGAACACTCGCTAATGAGACTTCATTTTTAAAGATTTTTTTTTATTTCGGGTTGAATATCTTACGTTGGGACGATCCGATTTCAACGATTTTAGGCTCATTTTGAAAAATGAAAATATCTTGAGAACGAAAAGAAAATGGTCGATTTTCACTCTGCCGATGTGGAGATATCGATCATCGAACAAAATCGATTTTTCTTTCTATTCAAATCCAAGGGTTTTGAGGATTTCTCGATTATCTCATTACAGGGTGATTTTATGGAGAAATTACCTGAGAGCTTTTTTTATCTTATGAAATTCCCTACAAAAAATTATTCATGACATTTTTTCGAAAATCCAATAAAAATCGAGAAATTAGGGCTTTTATCTGAAGAAAATGTTCAATCCATTCGTATCTTGTTTTTTTATCTCAAGATGAGGAGAATTATCTGGTTGTTCATTTTGATAATTAATAATGATTCGGTCAGATGACGCAGATGTCAATGATTAATAAAATCCCCTTGAACCAGCAGTAACGATTAAATGGCACTGAGACGAAGGGGTTTTTTCGTAAGTTTCCCGAGGTAACCTTGACCCTGGGCGGATCGATCCCCCAGCAATGCTTACCCCGGCAGTCACCATGGCTACGGGGCCATGGTTTGGCAATGATGGTGGTTGTTGGCCCTAGCATCCCAAGCACGCACTTCTCTCCCACGTAAACCCCCCCGAACTCGACCTCCAAACTTGCCCAGCCTCAGAATATACGCAATTTCATACATATATATATATATATATTTTTTTTCTTTCCTCATCTGTAACTGTAGCCCTTATCGCGTTTGTTCACGCCACACCCAGAGCCACTCCATCATTATTTTTTTCGATTATACCTTCACGTCGTCTGTCATAATTCGCACAATAACTCCTTTCATTCTTTATTTGAGGGGGGAAAAAAATTGCGGTTTTCGTGGCCAATGGAAAACGTTTTGTTATAGTTTAATTGTTGTCAAAGGGAGGAAACGGATTTTTTAAGTAAATTGGATACGTAATTGTAATGTAGAGAAAAAATTTAGACGATTAAAAACAGAAATTATTCCTGAAAAATGGTCAAATGGAAGAGAAGGTCAATTTTTTAGGGTTAAATGGGAGAATTCAATAAAATTTGACCCTCCGTTTGTCTCTCCCATTTAACCCTCAATGGTTCCCTCCCGTTTGACTCCCAGGAAAATTTGACCCTTTACTATTTCAGGTCAAACGGGAGAGAAAGACGGGAGGTCAACTTTTCCTAAGGGTTAAAAGGGAGCGCCGAGCTGGGTCAAAAGGGGTCAAATAATTCTAAGACGCCAATGAGAGAGACTAGTGGGTCAAATGTTGTTTAGGGTCAAATAGGAGAGACAACAGAAGTCATAACTTCCACAACAACATTCGTCATCGTTCCACACCTCAAAAAAAGAATAAAACCCTCAGATTCTTTCTGAATCTACCTTAACCCCTCCAACAGTGAGTCTTCTGCCTCTCTTCCCCCTCCTCCTTCGAAAATCTTCCTAGAAAAAAAATGAATCCCTGCGACAGCAAAAAATTATTGAGAACTAAATGTTTTTGTAGGGTCAAACGGGAGGGAAGGAAAGGTCAATGAGGGTTAAATGGGAGAGTTTCAGAAAATTTGATCCTTCATTTGTCTCTTCCGTTTGACCCTCAGCAAAAAGTGACCCGTTATTATTCGGGGTCAAACGAGAGGGAAACGCGGAAGGTCAAATTTTCTTGAGGGTCAACCGGGAGAGCTGAGCCGGCCCATTAGAAGGGTCAAACAATCCTAAGAGGGCAACGAGAGAGACTAGTAGTGGGTCAACTGCTGTTCAGGGTCAAACAGGAGAGACAACAGAAGTCATGACAAAATTCGTCATCATTCCAACTAAAAAAAAAATATAACCCTCAAATTCTTTCTGAACCTACCTTAACCCCTCGACCAGTGACTCCTCTCCCTCTTTTCCTCGCTCTCCTTCGATAATCTTCCCCCAAAAAAGCGTCGCAACCCCAAATACAATGAATCCCCTCGGCAGAAAAATAAACAAGGTCACCTTCGTCTCGCTCTGTTGACACAAGCTCCGTAATTTGTCAGTATGAGGTAGGTCAAGAGGGCATTGGGGAGGGACAAGTTTGTCCACTTAATTTTATGGATTGAAATCCGAGTGATGGACGTTCGTTGGACGATTACTCCTTTTTCCCCGGTGTTTTTCACTCCTCATGGCCGCGATAATGAAAAAAAATTCGACGGCAGGATTTCGGGGGTGGTGAGGGGGAGGGCGAGGAGGAGGGGTGGGAAGGGTCTACATCGGCAAGTTCAAGGACGACCACGCCCTGTCTGGCACTCCCGATCATCCCCCAAAACCTTCACCAATTTTTCCCCTCAGAATTTCCCACGACTCGGGAGAAATAATTCTTACGGGGGATGATCTCATTTAATTGTTCTCATTACGGATTTTCCGGCGCCCATCGAGAAATAACGATCGGTCCTTGTTTCAGTTTGGACCGAAGTGAAACGAGAGGTTTTACTAAAAAAAAAATGTCCTCGGCAAAAGATTTTTTTTTCATCGGGCCTAGTGACGAAAAATAAAATTTGATTGCGCCCACTGGGAGAAAAAATATAATTTTGGCAGACACTTTTGTTTTGTTTTGGCCAGTTAGACGCTCGATAATTTTACAGCAAACCTCAACTTAAATTGTTGTCAGAAGAATATTCGATTGGCAAAATGATATTTCTTTCATTATTCTTATTCTACAATGTTTAAAAATATTTTCTCTGTTTTTTGAAATTTATGATATTTTTTTTTCGGTGTAAAATGAAACCGGTGCAATTTTTTTTATCTGTCAATCATAATCCAAATTTTGTTAGTGAATTAAAAAATTGAAGGGCCAATTTCTCCAGATGTCAAAATGTCAAAATTTGATAGACAAGATTTTAATTGAAATTCTGTTCTGTTCTCTCATAATACAATTACCGCGGTTCAGCCATTTTATTTTGAATCAGATCCGAATTTTGGATATTAATTCCGAAAAGCAATAATCAGTTCATCTCAAAATCGCAAAAAATATCATCAATTCTAAATAGATCATTTCGCGAGTTGAGAATAATTGTGGCAGACTTAACTCTCCGCTATTGATCTCGAGTATTAATTTAAAAATACATCAGTCAATGTCGAAATCCATTTTTAAAAAATCCGACAGTCGATATGAGAATATTAAAAAAATCAAAAATATAAAAAATACTATCAACAGCGAAGAATCCAAATTTATCTTCATCTTTTGAAATCATTATAAATAACAAAAATTTCACCGAGTATCAGCACCAGTAGCTCCCACCTCTTCTGAATTCCCGGCCGATCCGCAACCGTCACATTCACTCGTAAGAAAATTGATAATGTCTTCTGGTCCAATCGGAGCGAGGTCAGAGGGTCTCTGTGATGCACTTCATTCGATAACAACTTCCATACAATTTTTTTTTTCACTCCCCCCCACACGACTAAGTAAAGTTGTTTCCGTTTACGAGTGATACAAAATCAGCGAATTAATAACCCCGCGTTATTAGTGATAGATCGCGAGAACGAGGGGGAGGGGGGGGGGGGGGGGGGGGGGGGGAGGAGTCGGTGGAGATGGCTAAGGTCGTCTTATCAATTCTCAGTTGAGAAAGAAATTGTAAATGTTTCTAATAAAAAAAATTCATTGAAAAATAGGGGCCTCCCAGCGCAAATGCATTCCACTCATATCTGACAGAAATTTTTTATTTCATATTTCTCTTATTCGGCCCTTGGCGGGGCCCATAGCAACAAAAAATCGGGTGTTAACCGAGTGGAGACCTATCGATCACGACAACATTGGATTCGATTACTCGGTAGGAATCCGAGCTCTAGATTTTTAAATCGTTTTACCAGAATCTTTTGAAGGTCTGCCGTAAATCTGGGGTTAACCCTCTCGTTCTCGCGCCTCTTGGCGGAGCGCCGTTGCCGCTGCGCCGCGCCGCTCGCTGTATTCTCGAGCGCAGCGTTGCCAGAAGGCTTCCCCCACTGTCCACACGCCGCGTGAGATTGTCACGAGAGTCGCCAACACCGCTCGGAAAATTTTTACTACGAGCCGGAACGCGGGCTGCCGCCCGCTGTATTGTAGAGAAACCGAGCGCGTGCCGTGTTACGGTTTTGCGAGGTTAGTGAAAATGGACGCCATGACAGTTGTTGGTGGAAGGTCGTCAGTTTCAGCCAATAAGGAATAGGTGTGACAAATTGCGATGTTTCGATAGTTTGCGAGTTCGACCTGTCTGTCGTTTTTAGAATAGGAACGAGAGTAGTCACGCGGTGAGCGCTGCGGTCATTGTCGCCTGTTGCACTCCAAAAAAAAATTGATTAAAAAAAAATAGTCAGTTTAGAGCAATCTGGGCGTGTATATTCTTATCAGAACATATTATTCGAGGAATCTTTTCTCTTTAATTTTTTTTTCTGCCTACACGGACCGACAGTGAGCATTCTAACCTCCATATTCCTTGAAGGAATTTCTATGACGGTAGAGCCTAATTCCTCATATTTTTAGGGATGTCATGAAAATTATAAAAACGGCGGGGAACCGACGACGGTGGCCGAGTTGGTTAAGGCGCACGGCCGGACGGCGGAGCCCGCGTGGAGCGGGTTCGAGTCCGGCCCGGGGCATGGGATTTTTAATCTCTCGGAAACCGTCAAACGGGAGTCTAGACACCAAGAATCATTGGAGAAAAAGTTTTCCCGATGGAGCTTGGCTGATGGACGCCATGTCGGCCAGGGTTTTCCATGGTTTCCCTTTGGGGTACAATGCGACATGGTTGGAGAGGAAGACGGCCCATGATACCGCAATTAGGGGGGGGGGAGTAAAAACCCGAATAGGGTATACTTGGAAAGAAAGCAAATATTATTAAGGCGGGGCTGAGACCGTAGCGCGAGCGCGCGAGGGTTAAAAAAATAGTATATTTCTCACCTAGGGAGAAAAAGTAGACAAGTCGTCCTCGCATGCAAAATTACCACCCGAGCCGAAGGCGAGGGTTGTAAGCACGTGGGGAATGCTTGTCTGATTCTCATCCTCAGGGGTGACTACGATTTTTCTGCCAAAATGGACGAAAGGGAGCTTTTATCACCGAACGAGGTGAGGTTAGAATGCCCACTTTCGGTCCATGTGGGCAGAAAAAAAAATCGAAAAGAACACGTTTCCAAAAATTATTGGGGGAGAAGCTCCTGGTCATGAGACGTCGATATTTCATGAAATTAGCGATTTTTATTTTTGGAGTATAAACAATAAATTCTTATCGAGAAGTTGAAAAAAATGTTACGGCTCTCGTGCGTGCGGCGGACGTTAACGAAAGCGTTGAGAGACTCAGTGAGAGTTGTTGGGATGAAAATAATTAGAACACATCGTTGTTCGTTTAATCATTATGAATTTGGTATTTTCACGGTTTCAATCTCCCATTTTCATTTCGAGGGATTTAATCGGACTGTTAATAACATTTAGAGAAATTGAATTCGCGGAATTTACGGGCGAGTCAGCCACTGGAAAGAATTTCTTCAATTTTTTTTTTTTTGATGGGGAGGGGGACGACTCGACAATTCAATTGAAAAATCAAAAAATTATACTCAAGGCTTTGTGGCTATTTTTAACTTGAGGGGTATCCGCTGATTTTTCTCCGCCGTATCTCGTATTTCCGCTTCTTCGGAGAATTTACGAGAATGAGGGAGTTATCGGGGCTCGTCTCAGCCGGGAGAGGAAGGTATCGATCCGGATCTCGGCGGAGGTACTGGGGCTAAATTACATACTCGAGTGATCGTAAAGTGGGCAAGTACCCGGGGCCTTCAAGGTACTCTATAACAACTTGTTAAAACATTGTCTGATTCTTGTTCATGGGGTGAGCGTTCAGATTGTGATACAGTTCTTCGTCGAGTTATTGTTGGTCAATAGATTTTGGTGGAGGGGAGAGACAGGTAATTTCTTTGCTGGGGAGGACCGGTTGATTCGTGGATTTATTTTCATTTGAAATTTGTTCAGGCGATTAATTTTTTCTCGTCACACGCATTATTTGTTGTCCTTGAGAGTTCGTCGCGGGCATTGTTAAATTTTAAGATAAAAATCGGCGATTTTTTTATTTGAATCGGTTGAACTTCGGTATATTCAGGGAAATGGTCGATAGAAAAATTAAAATGGAGGGTTACTTTGAAAATTCAGGCAGTAATTGTGTTAAATTTTTAATTCATTAAAAATCTATTTGAAAATTTTTCTCTATTTGCAAAAAAAAAATTGATTTACGTCAATTTATTAAATATTTTTGCATTTTTATTGATAATGAGAGTTTTGCATACAGTCTTCTAAAATAATATAAAAAAATTTTGCAATTTCTAACAATCAGGTAACAAATGAAAAAAAAAATTTGTTCTCTCAAATTTTCAATTCATTAAAAATCTATTTAAATATCTGTCGCTATTCGCCCAAAAAAAACATTGATTTTTGCCTACATTCTTTAAAAATTAAATCCAAAATTGACATTAAAAAAATCTTGCAATTTTTAACAATCACTTATTTTTAATATTTTTTTGTGTATTTTTGTACTCAAAAATCGGTTAAATTTCGGTATATTCAGTAGAATGGAAATTTTCCGGTGGAAATAAAAATAAAACGTATGGAATATGTTGAAAATTTCAGTAACAATTCTCTTAAATATTGAATTCGCAACCTATTGAAATATTTGTCGCTATTTGCGAAAAAAAAATGGAGATTTACATTTGATTTATTAAACATTATCACACGACCCATAATTCACAAATCCGTCTGCGACCCAAGGGTATAGACGCGACATGAGAAAAACACAAGACCCTCGCGGGGTGTCCTCCAACCCCCCGAAAACTCGAGAGGGAAAGACGTTTGTCGACGGAAGGAAAAGTCTGGGGTTGGGATAGGGCGTTCACTTGAGAAGGTCGTCGAAAGGACGACTGAGCTCGATCTGTCGGGGTAGGCGTAGGTCAGCAACCACCTACGCACCGAGCACAACCTGATCAATAACCACCCGTCCCTATCTCCATCTAGAGCCACTTAAAATCCCCCAACTACCCCCTCTCCTCCCCCAGGGTCGTCTCTCATTTTTCCAAAATTCTTTTGTCGCGGAGAATCTACTCATCTATTTTATCTTCGCCTTCAACTCAGTCTCATCCCAATAATTAATTAATAACCAATATTTTTATTATTCACAGTAATTAACCAAAAATTGATGACATATAATTATTAACTCGAAAAATAAATGTAAAAACTTTAATAATTGACAGAACGAAAATTTGATCTCTTCTTTTCTATCTTCACATTTCCACAGTTTTAATTTTTATAAATAATTAATTCAGGGTAAAATTATTATCATCATCAATGATTTTGATTATGATTATTATGCATAGTAATTAATAAATTAATTAATCACGTAAAATTATTAATTCGACAAATAAATGAAAAAAAACTAAATAATTTACAAATAAAAATTAGATCTCTCCATTTTTATCTTCACATTTCAACGGTTTTTAATTTTTGTAAATAATTAATTCATGGTAATGATTGTTAATGAAACGATAATAATATTATTATCATGATATCAGATATTTTCGAATTTTTTTTGTCACGAAAAATTGACTCCTCATCTATTTTATGTTCGCCTTCAATGAATTCTCATCCCAATAATTAATTAACAAT